>BOPP01000096.1:4045022-4055628 GCA_017312745.1 Gryllus bimaculatus | reverse complement strand
ATAACAATAATAACAATAACAATAACAATAACAATAACAATAACAATAACAATAACAATAACAATAATCATAATAATAATAATAATAATAATAATAATAATAATAATAATAATAATAATAATAATAGTAATAAACCGGTATCGTAGCGCAGATCGTTGCGGCAGCCATCAGCTGTGCCGAGGAGGCAGCAGGTTCGAGTCCTGTGTAGGCATAGTCGTATTGTCCCTTCACCCATCATCATTCTCATCATCTCAAAATTCCGGATAGCAGAGATTCCTTCCCCAAAAATGAGTAACATACACTTGTCACATGATAAATGTAACTGAGCCTCGGTAAGTGCGGTTTACATCCGCGTTATCCTAAACAGCCAATTCAACGGAAAACAACAACAACAACAACATAATAATAATAATAATAATATTAATAATAAAAATAAGGATGCGGTATTTTGTCAGAGTTCCTATTTATGCAGACATAAACAAGTGGCAAAACTCATTCTCCGAGAATTAGGAATGAATCTTGGAATGCTGAAAAATAATGCTCCAGCATATTACAAGTATGAACCAGATGCTGTGCTCCAAACAGCTGATCATAACCACCCTGACATCCTCTTAATAGACAAAGAACATAAAACAGCTCCTATAATTGATGTTGCAATTCCTTCGACCGACAACGTGCGGAAGTCGAAAGCGGAAAAAAATAAGAAAATATGAGAATTTGGCAATTGAACTAAAAACACCTTTGGAAGTTGCAAGAGGTCTCTCATTTCTCCATGGTCATATCAGATGAAGGAGTCGCCACCAGGAACTTTAAAAGAAATTTGGACAATTGAGATACCAAAACTGTCTTTGACGAAGCTCAGAAAGCCACCCTTCTTCGAACATATCATATTGTTAGAAAATTTTTTAAATGCGTGACATTCATGTAGATCAGGCTGGATTTCCTTCCTGCGCAGTCCGAGCCTAGTCCAATAATATCAATTGGACAGGTGAATGTTTTTCTGCTAAAGCAGAGAAAGTGTGATAAAACGGTTTATAATAATAATAATAATAATAATAATAATAATAATAATAATAATAATAATAATAATAATAATTATAATAATAATAAATTGTCGGATCCATTGTCGCAGGCGTCGTCTGCGCCGAGAAGGCTGCAGGTTCGGGTCTTATGTAGGCAAGATCGTATTTGCGTTTGGTCCATCACCCCCCATTATCATCCTATCGCCTCATTTATAAATCAAGGTGTAACAATATATTTTTTCTTATTGAGAGATACAGCCGTAAAAAGCTTATCCTCATCAGTAAACACGTTGATCTCTCCGGGGCTTCGGAAGATGACGTGCAACGTGGAAAAAATGCCTATATGATAATGATAACAATTATTATTATCACCAATATTATTAGATAATAACAATAACAATAATAATAAAAATATCTATATACTATATTTAAAATACTAAGTGTTTTAATCTTTAGAAACAAATTCCAGCTTTTTACTCAACCAAAATAACGTGATGGAAAGTGTTGGCTCTAGTTCTGTTATCACTTAATACGTATTTTTATAGTTTGAATCGAAAATTTATTAATACTTTGAAATGAATCGAATATACTTTGGAGAATAAGATCTATATGAAAGGGTATTTTTTAGGTTTTTGATTTTGTGTGTTGTGCTTATATAGTACTCTCTTACTGTTCTTCCATTGGTGCGATGCAATCCACGGGGTTCAGCTAGTTATTACTACTACTGAGGATTCTTTAGGTAAAGTGATAGTTGAAGATTAAGATGCACATTTCATTTTTTTCTTAGCAACGAATACGTCATTGATTTCAACAGTTAATTTGGCAGTGATAATTTCACAGATTATACGAGGCAATTTCTGAATATTGTCAGGAAATGTTTCTCTCCACATTAAAAACTTACGTAAAAATATACGTGTGAGTACGGTTATATATAGTTGAGACACGTCAGTTCAAAAACTATTCATTGTACCTAATAACAATGTTTCGTTTTCCTATTCTATTAATTTATTCAGATTTTGACAAATTAATGATTCAAATTTGTGGGATTTGTGGGATTCTTCTGTGAGATTGCGCTTGCAAATATCAGCTTTTTCCCATACATACGTATATCGCTTTACTGCACTACCTGTAGTGCTAAAAAACCCCTCTCGAAATGCACATACGCACTTTAATGTAGACATCTGTACGTTATCCAACTACGCGTATAAGGTCATATGTATACATCACCCAGCATGGTTTCCCTTTTGTGGAGGCCAAAGCGAGTTCGCGGGGCTTCCTGTGAGTTTCTATCATCCTCTGCTTTATCAACATTACACCCTCATCATCGTCATTAATCATTCGTACCCCTTGTGTACACAGACTTCATATGCTCAGAGGCTAGTCGGGGGCGTCACTGCAATAGAAGCCTTAGCATGTGCGGTGGAGGGGAGGCGAAGCTCGGGCCTGCGCGGGGCGGCGCGAGTAGAGACGCCGCAGGGCTGCGCTGTCAAAGACGCGTAAGTTCTCACGGCCCCTCGCCGCTTCCACACGCACTCCAAACGCGAGCGTGCCGCAACGCGGCGCCGCGCGAGCCAACACCCAGCCCCCTCCCATCGCCGCCGCAAACCACACCATGCAAATTGGCGCGGCGCTCAGCGCACACCTTGCTAGCCAACAGGCCGAACGGGCGGGCGGCGCAAACAGGCGAGAATCGGGCGATCGCGAACGGCTAGCGTAGGGGCGAGCGTACGGGTGAGTGCGTACGAGCGGGCGTATTAGTTCAGGGCGAACGGGGACGAACAGGCGAGCATTACGGGGGAAAGGCGGTTCGCGAGCGACGGAACGGCGCGGGCGGGCAGCGAACGGCGGGCGAAACGGGCGGCGGTGGGGCGAACGGCGGCGGGCGGCGAACGGGCGGCGGAGCGAACGGGCGGCGGGCGGGCGGCGCGGGGCCAAACGGGGGGGCAAACGGTGCGGGCAAACGGGCGGGCAAACGGCGGGCAACGGGCGCGCAAAACGGGCGCGGCAAAACGGCGCGGGCCCCAAACGGGCGGGCAAAACGGCGGGCAAAACGGGCGGGCAAACGGCGGGCCAAACGGGCGGGCAAAACGTGCGGGCAAACGGGCGGGCCCAAAACGGCGCGGCCAAACGGGCGGGCAAAACGGCGGGCAAAAGGCGGGCGAACGCGGCGGGCGGAACGGGCGGCGAACGGAGCGGGCGAACGGGCGGGCGCGAACGGGCGGGCGAACGGCGCCGCGCGAACGGGCGGGACGAACGCGGCGCGGCGAACGGGCGGACGCGAACGGGCGGTGGCGAACGGCGCGCGCGAACAGGGACGGGCGGGCAACGCGCGAACGCGGGCGAACGGCGGAGCGAGACGGCGCGGCGAACGGGAGCGGAACGGGCGCGAACTGGGCGAGCGACGCGAACGAACGGGCGAGAGAACGGGCGAAGCGACGGCGAACGGGCGAGCGAACGGGAGGGAGAACATCGGAATTGGTTGATTGGGGGCTGAACGTCAGCCGGCGAGGGATCGGGCGTGCGGAGGGCGAGCTGCGGGGCGAGGTTGAACGGCAGGCGGTCGAGCAGGCGGTGTGTGCTTTGGGCAAGCTGGGTGATTAGCACGCTGCTCCCGATGGTTTTCACCGGAACTTTCTCTCCCTGATTCAAGGCCGAATCCCTAGAAATCGTTGAATGGTGTAATTAATACGAGAAGCAACACGGTTCTGCGTAGCGGCTCATGGAATACTCCTTGACTGTACTAATCTTCCCTGAATAACAAGTAGGTGCTACATAATGAAGCGGGGTTTCCACTATTATGTAGGTTCAGTCAAATTATTGCTGTTTTGGCATCAACATATCACTATGTATCTACACTCTTCTTTCTGAATAAAGTGCTTGATAATCCTGAAACTGATGATGGGAATGTTATCCCCATGATAATTTACAACTTTTAGAACCACGATCTGATTTGATCTCCATAAACACTAATACGCTAAAGAAATATGGCGATTTTGTAGGGTGAATAAGGAAGAAACGACAAAAAACTCCGTAGGAATGCTTTTGATTGACATAGAATTAACTTTGAAGACTGTAACAAATAGGTTTAGTTCGCAGATTATAGCATAAGAAAAACAAGTGATGCATTTGCAACCCACACAATTCTGTATGCAGTGACACATCTACTTTGCGCATAACTCTCAAACGTTTCCTCCTAGGCCCTTCACAACCCTGTGGTTGACTCTCTAAAAGAATACGAGTTATGTGACTTACGCCACAATTCGCTAAATGAGATTATTACATGTTTGTATGTTTAGCTCTTCTGCATACTTATTCTTCCTACCATGTTTCTTTGGAAAGAACAAACTCTCGAAAATATTTCAAATTGAATTGACAGTATTATAATTTCGGCAATTTAACTTCAACCCTTGATAATATTACAATGTTTACTCTTCCACAGTGGGTAGGTACACCTACGGAAATGCTGCAATGTTGAGTTAACGGTGTTTCGTTCAAAGGCTGAGGTGGCGCAGAGCATCAGCTGACGTCACTGCAGTTCCTCTGAGCGGAAGGTCCTGGGGCTTGAGTTCCAAGCTAGGTCGAATTCAGTCGCTGCCTGAAGGAGAATTCTAGCGACCGTTTGTTCTGATCTGTAGTTTTCTATGTTTTCTCTGATCAACAGTAGACAAATGCTTGAACAGTATACTATCAAACGGGTCACGGACCGCGCGCAATTTTTCCTTTCTCTCCCTTGTCTTATTCTCACCCCTTACTTACGCACACACTGACACACTGTCACGACATCACTGGGACGATGCCTCACTGGTGAGAGATACCTGGTTGGAGAAAACCCACTAGGCAACATGTATGTCGGCCCCAGATCTCATCATCCAGCGAAGGAATATCACAGCTTTTTATACAGCAATAAAAAAGCATACACTACACTTACGGAACTAAGAACGTTAGCAGTTGACAAGCCCGAAATCACCAATGAATCAATGGACACGAGCTGATTATTTAGGTCGAATCCAGCCGCTGTCTCGAGGAGATTTCTAGAGACCGGCTGATACGATCGATAATTTTCTGTGGTTTCTACCACCTAACACGAGGTGAATGCCGGAGTAGAACCTTAACAAACGTCTTACTGACAATGCGCGATGTTTTCTTATTCTCTCATACTTATACACCTTAAATGCACCACACCTGCCTGGAGACCAGTCGAGGGTCTAGAACTTATCCCGGCTGAAGCGGTACCCCGCTGATGGAGACACCTGGATGAATAAAACCCATAAACCATGTCCAACCAAGTTAAAAATCCCTGGATCGAACCAGCGTTCCTCGGCGTTTGGCCAACGTTTCACTCATACAATCCCACAGCCCACCGTCGCCTCCTATCCACTCCCCCCTCCCCCCGCCTTCGACTTCACGGGCGCGCCTCCGCGCGCGGGTTCATCACGGCTAATTTGGCCGCGTCCACTCACCTCCGCCCTCCCGTTCCCCCCCCTCCGCCCCTCGGACCTGTCTCTCCCGCCGCCGCTGTGCTCTGCATAAAATGATTCGCGCGACGGGCCCCCGTCCGCGTAATATTAATGGGCCGGCCGAGCCAAGAGCGGCCGATTTGTGCATTGCCCCAGGCGCAGGGATGCTCCACCTGCTGCAGCTTCCAATGAGCGATGGAGACGAGCCATGGGCAGCGAAAGTCATACACATGTTTCGATTTAGTCTTTGAAAAAAAACTTTAAACGCCAAATACGACGTGAAGTTTGAAACATTTTATTTTATTATTAATTATGTCTTCAGATTTTGCCTTCCTATTAAATGTCTTCAATTTTTTACAATGAACTATTATCATAAACACAGTACAACCAGTGTGGCTATTAATGTTTTCATAACAAAAGTAATGTGAAATTTTAACTAGATTCCGTTCAAGTATTATTTTTCCTCGTGAAGATTGGTCAGCATGTGCTCAGGATAAACTTATTGCTATTGTCTGTACTAATTTCCCCCTAGTGAAGATGAATTTTGGAAAGAAACGCCTACGATCCACGCAATTATCAACTTTGCCTAATAATTATCTGTTTTATCTTCTTCTTGTAACGAAATCTGCATGTAAATAAACACATAAAAATGCACACAAAAGGGCACTCTAAGAATACTGCAAGTTCTTACTTGAACGAGTAAAAGCATAGCAGACTTGAATAAAATATAGTGTTTAAAAACCCAGGTACTTCTTGTAATGAGGTGTCAGACATTTGGGCCAGGTGCGTGAATAAACTCTAAATTATAATTAGAGGAAACATTAAATTCTCTACCTTAACTCAAAAACGGATCTATGTAAGTTACAGAATGTACCTTCCCGTGTTCACCCAACGAAGTGAAATGCAAAGTAGTCCAGTCTTTCGCAGACTTTTCAAAAAGCGCATTCCTTCTCAGAGATTTATCTTTCTCACGGTCGATTAAACAGCCACTGCAAGCGCAACGCAAAGGATATGCGGACATGCGGTATCTCAGCAACGCAAATCCATTATGCGCCATCCACCTCGTGTAATGTAGGTATTTGCAAGGAATGAACCAACATTCTTGTCGTTTTAAGGATCTGTCATTCCCACACTTTGTTTTACCTTTCCGCTGTGTGAGTTGGTGTAGCCAGTTATTTCCCCCTGTCGGAATGGTTTACTTTGCCTGCATGGTAACAAAAGAGGACGAAAAAGAGGACGTAGAAGGTTGAGAAAATATCACAATTCTAGCTTAGTGTGGCGCTGCCGGTGGATATTTTCATGTTTAAAATGTATTTGCGCTTGGCAAGCTGTGTTTCATTTTTGTTCATTATATTAGTTCTTTGCGATTCGAATGGTAAAACTTACATTTTATTTTTGAGTAGGAGCTGGATATGGCGAATGGAGCAATCCAAAGGGAAAATAAAATCAGAATTTTACCACGTGTGTCATACACTATTTTTCGGATAGTCTTGCTGATTATCACTTTATTTTAATTCAAGTATTCAAATCGTTTCATAAAACATTAAGGTCAATAGTAGTTGATCCAGTAAGACGAAAAAAACGCACGCATTTTCTGTGCCTTTATCGCAAATCTTTGCATTCACATATTTATATGACCTCTTGGGCATAGCCTCAGTTTAGTATCTAATTCGAAAAATTGACATTTAGTACGAACGCATGCCATACAAGAGTAATCTTTACTAGGGGCCTCCTAAAAATAAATTTTAAAAAATTGCAGCTGCCTAGCGAGATCATTTACGGGCATAAAAAGTTACAAGAAAATGTATTCACTTAATATCTTGTTGAAATCATAAAAAAATTGGTTTCATAATCCAATGAGCCAAGTCGTAATGAATTATCAGAAAGAATGTAATCACAGCTGTTTACCAAAGTACTCGTAGACGCATTGAACTCATCATCAGAGTTTTTCTAGAATTCTTACAAAGTATCCTAGAGGACAGCGGCTGAGAATTGTCGCAATCAATTTCTCTGAATGAAAGGAAACGAATAAGCTATTGTCCACTTCCGTTGGCACCTTACATCGCTACGAATGTGTTTTAGATGCTCGATTCGGATTCGTATGATTCACATGTATCGACCCTCCATTTAATCCACTTCCAATCCTCCACTCGTCCGACTTGCGCCAGATCGTTCACTTAATAGGCTCGTTAATAGAGTAAAATATCGAAAGCGCTGAGGGTCTACAATATCGGGAGTGCTTTACTGAATAAGATATTTGACTACTGAAAAAATTTATAATCGACCTGCAGGAACCACAATGGGTTTTGAAAATAAGTTAAAAAATAAGAAAAACATTGAAAAGGTTCGTGGAGGGAAATTCTATTTACAAAGAAGACTATTGCCTCAGAATTTTAAAATATTTACAAACAAATCCCATTCTTTTTTAAGTGAGGAATTTATGTAAAAGTTAAATCATTGTCAAATGTGTGAAATAATTCTTCATGATTTGCTCCGAACATATCAACTCATACAGCATATCTTGAATGAGGCATACCTCGCCGCACCTATCTCTATTAGCTTCTTTTTCTAACTGCTTTAGTTTCGGAAGCAGCAAGAGGAAATTGCGGGAAAACAATTTTTGCTTAATTGCGTGGCACTTAATTTCCTTATTCGCTACACGGTCGTCAGGAACGTGACTGCACGGCAAATGTGAAATTATTTTGTTCAAAATCCTTTTTCCCCCCCCCCCCCCCTTCCCCCCCCCTTCCCCCCCCCCCACCCCCCCCCCCCCCCCCCCCCCCATGCGCATTCCCAGTTTACATATCTAAACTAAGAAACGTGGAAATTTTGGGTTGTACCTTGATGTTACAGCACGAGTAAGTGCATCTTTTGTACGTGTTTTTCACCTCTCAAGGCTAAGTCAAGTGGATAACTATACAATCATCGAAGTAATATCAATTACTGGTGATTAAGATCTTGGGGCACACCTAAAAAATATGTTGATCATATCCTTTATCCATATTGCATTAGCACACAGAGGATTTTTCATTCAACGTGACACCTTTCGAAAGCCACTCGACTCGATGGCCTTCAAACACATTGGACGACACAGGCGCGATACGCTTTCCGGCTCCCTCTGTCGGCAGCGGCCTGCACGATGGACGACAATGTCGCGATAAACAGTTGTCGCGCGCGCGCCAGGAGAAATCTTGTTCTCTTCCGCCATCTGATAACGAAAGCGCCGTCCCGCTAACGTGTACGAGACTTGTCACGGGGCGGGGGCCACCGTGGGAAAGGAATCTCGCTCCGCGCGCGCGCGCGAAGCGTCCCCTGGCGCCCGGACGCGACGAAGAGGTCAGCGCCTCCTGCTTTGCGGGTGATTTGTATCGCCACTCGCCCGGTGCCACTCCCACAAATCACACGCCGCCGGGCCAGACGCACGTGTCGACGCCCTAGATTGGCGCACCCAGGCACCGACGCACGGACTTGTCTGTGGCAGCAGCGGGCTAAATCAAAATAGTGACTTGATTCAGGGGTGGATGGATCCAGAGTTGCAAAGAACGTGCTGCAGATTCTTTGTGGAGAACAGTTGCGTTTTCTGGTTTTTCACATCATTTCCAGTGTGGTTGGTATTGCAGTTCTTATACTTTCCTCTTACAGATGCATTACATTATTTCTTCATGTTGTTGAATTGGCAAGTGTTATTTTTTAAATATTTAAAATATGTTTTAATAACTTTAAGAGCGGGAAAACAGGGAGGAGGACAAGGAAAGGGGAACCGACGGGGCTCAACGAAGAGATAACCGACGCACACAGAGTGACGAAGGAAGTGAGGAGAAACAGGGCCGGACAAGAGCAGAAAGGGCCGCGAAAGCTGGAAAGTAGTCATGCCCAAAGGAAACGGGAAATTCAAGGACGAGGCGTGCGTGGAAGAAAACACAGGGAAGGGCATTGCGCAATGCGGCAACATCACTGGACCAGTCAAGAAAGCGCCAGTAAGTGAGGAAGAACGAGCCTACCCCGGGGAGTGCAGTCCACCCAATGGAAGAACAGCAGGAGAGTACTATATTAGCACAAAACAACAAAAATGCAAAAACCGTAAAAAAAATGACCCGGTCATAGAGACTAGTGGCTCCAAAGATAGTCGACAGGCAAAGTGAGTAATAAAGGCGATCAAACATAAAAATACGTATAAGAGTTAACAAACGTAGAACCCAACACTCCAGCACGAGTGGGGGTAAAAAAGCGGGAAGGCTAAAGATAAAACCACGTAGAGGTGAAATATAAGGAATAGATATGAGGAAGAATGAGAGCTTAAAAGAGTGAAAGAAAAGGGACAGTAGAGAAGCAGGGTGCACCGGGCACGCAGCAAGCCCCGAGAGAGCAAGGACTGAGAGAGAACGGGACGCCGGTAGCGCCAAAAGAAAAAGAAGGGGACCCACCCGGGAGTAGAAATGGAGCATAGGAGGATAATGGGGGAGGGACCAAACGCAAAATGACGAGCCCTACAGAAGACCCGAACCTGCAGCCTGGTCCGGCGCAGCACGACGGCGACAAGGATCGACAAGGGAGGAGAAATGAAGGATGTGAGATGAGATATAGAAGGATGATAAAACCGGTGAGCACACTGGCTCGTGCGTGGAGCAGAAAAAACAGTTCACCTGTGTCAAGGAGGTATGACGTAGCTCGCGACGCGGCAGGAAGCGAAAAGTCCAGCCGGAGCGTACATGAAGCCACGCAGTGAAAAAGTGGCGAACAAGATGGAGAGGGCGGAGAAGGGGCCGGCGGAGCTGCGCAAAAGACAGTGGGAGCTCAAGGTGGCCAAATGCGGTGTAAAGTGCGGGGACGACGCCGGAAGCGAATACCAGGGAAAAGGGAGAACCGCGGGCAAGCCAAAGGGGACAAGGGCCAAAGTGCGCAGAGGGCGGATGGGGGGCCGCGTGTGGACGTCCGCACTGGCGGCGAAGGAAGGCACAGCAAGAAGACTGGAGGGGCCGGGGCGAGGAAGAAGGGCAGAGAGCACGAGGCACAGGCAGCGGCAACGGGAAGACGACAGATGGGCAGCAGGCCAAATTCATGCCGAAGGCCAAAGAGGGGGCCACGAGGCGCAGAAAGAGGAACCGGACAAAAGACCCCAGCTAGGAG
>BOPP01000096.1:4005648-4038547 GCA_017312745.1 Gryllus bimaculatus | reverse complement strand
CGGTACGCACCTCAGGAGCCGCCCCTTTCCTTTGCGTAACGTGTTCCAATACACGCTAATTAAAACCTCAATCTGATTAGACGTCACTTGCACGCACGCGCAGACTGGTAATTCCATTAGGCAGCCGCTACCGCCGCCGCCACGTAATCTCAGTAGGTATCTGCTCCGGCCAGAGCGGCCGCGCACGCACACATGCTGCCGCTTGTCTACGTTCCACCGAACTCTGCTCTGCATCAGACATTAATATACACCTGGATGCTTCAGGAAAAGAGAACTCCATTTGGGAAATCGTGTACAACCGTATCGCTACTGCTAGGCATACAACTGGTTTGTACATTTCCAGTGTTAAGGTACCAGTCGGGAGCTTTAAGATTTTCCGGGGTGAGGCGGGGCCCCGCGCCAAGATGATTGAAACCCCCCCTTTGCCCCCCCTGCAAAGCTGATGTGTAGGTCTGCGCCGGATCTCACGTTCTTTCGGAAGAAGGGCACCGCCGCCACATGAGATACTCTCACGAGAGTAATGACAATAGTAGATGATGCGCCTGGAAACACTAAATGAATGAATAAAACCCGTCTTACCTACGGTGTACCTCAAATGTTAATGCTTGGATGAAAAGTGAGGTTCAGAATAATGAATGACCAAAATGAATCTTGTTAATTTTCGAATTTTCTACGTAAACGTAAAATCAACTCTTTCGAAAAAAAGGGGCGAACATTTAAAACTATTTTTTAATAATTCCGGAAATCTGTTTGCAATTTTCTGCTACCTACTTTCTATTTATTAGGTAGGATCTGAGATACAGGCATAATCTGTTTGTTGTTCTTTTCTGATGTTTTTCTTTGGTTGGACCCTTTACTCCTGACAAGAAATCGTTTAACAAATAATATTAACTTTATTTCATAATTTATTTGACGTTTCTTCGTTTTGTGGTGGTGATGGTGGAGTGAACGCTACAACAATACAATAGAGTGGTATAATTGCGTTTGAATTTCTCAATGATCCTCAACTTTGAATGAACTTTGTAAAACGGTTTTGAGAGGTTTTTATACCTCTTCAATTATATAAACTTACAGATTTTATATAAATTATTTTTCATTAATTTGCAGTTCTATTATTCTTTGAATGGGCGTTCTCTATTTCTTGAAATAATAGGGAAATTACAGATTTAATTTCGTGATACCTGGTGGTTTAGGCGAGGAGGAACCGTTTCCAATGAGAGCATAGTACCACGTATTCAACAAGTCACAATGAGAATAATCAAGTGGATATGCCGAAAAACGGAGATTCTCATATATTCCCGTTGCAGGTTTATCAACTAATAATTGTCCTCAAAAGGAAAGTAATCCTGAAAAGGGTAACCATCTACAACCACAGTGCCATCTGTTTAATCAATAACACGATATACTCAAAAATCAAGATATTAATAATCAAAAGACAAAGAGTAAAAGGTTAAAAGGTATTTTTCGCCAATAAATTTTGTTGAAAATTTAACAACAGCAACAAAAGTGATTATCTAAGAAATTATCAAGGTGGATATTTCACTCGTGGATGCCATTCTCAATTATAAAGAATAACCCTAATTTCTCCTCATAACTGGCACCCTTGGTAACAACTGATCGCATTTACAATGATTCAAGCTTGCATGCAGCAGTCGAATGTAGATGGAGCGTCTCTGAAAGAAGAAACAGACCGGGTGGCACGCTTTCCTCCATCCACAGCTCACGTCCTTGGCGATGGAGGGCGAGATGGAACAGGAGGCTGTTCATCCTGGTCAGCAAGTCTTCCTCTCATCAGCCATCATCCTGCCGACCGCGTTCAGGGCCCCTTTAATTAAACTTTCCATGTAATTGCCTTGATTTTCTGGACTTTTAGATAGGTCCCAGAGATAGATGACTGTTTACAGCTTGTCGTACATTGGATGACGCGTTTGCTGATATGATTGATTCTCCTTGGCTTCTCTTGGAACATCGTAGTGGTTAACTTTAATTTTGTGATATGTGTGAGGCACGCAAGACCCGGTAGATTATGGCCTTAATTTTTGAAAATATTTTTTGAAATTACTTTCTAATCAAATCTGTAATCAAAGGTGAAGCTTGAATCATTCACTGAACTCGACATAATGACTAGATGAAATGTTTAGAATTATTTACAATTTTTTCTTCTTTGAAAAAACCCGCTAGATGATAATGATGCGATATCAATAATACGACTCCATACGATAGATATCACACGGCATCTCACAATTGATATATGATTTTTATATGAATTTATTTCTGATCGACACTGACTTATAGAGACGATTACAAATGTGAATATGTTTCTTTTAACATTTTAGAAACGAGTATCCTTAGGGCACACTGTGCGTTACATTAGTTTTAATGCAACTTATAATATATTAAAGAAATTTAATGAGTTCGCTTCATTTGACTTCAACTATAACATTGTGTGGTACGGCGTATCACAATTCAATTTCAATTTCGAGGAGAAAAAGTTAATCGCGGAAGTTTCAGTTTATCCTTGTGAAAGCGGGAACGTAAATCATCAAACATGCAACATATAACATAAATACGATTCAACCTTATAAACGCAACGATAAGCAGATATTCGTGCCAAAAATACCGTTGAGGTCTTGGAAGTGCGAAATGGACAGAATAAGCTCTTCATTCAACCAAATATGGCGGCCACACACGCATAGCGACTGCTATATCCGTACTGGTATTACTAGCTACTACGGTTGTTCTCGCGTACGATACTTTAGAATTACTGCCACCATTAGCCCCAACCTTACCAGCCTACTGTGCGGCGATATCGCACATTCCAAATTCTCACTTACATTCGCACTGTCGCCTTCGGCATCACGTGCATGGCGCGATTTAATTTTTATTCTGTTCAGGGGCGATGCAACCCACAACGTTTTGTCTCGTGTGGCCTCGACACCACCTGGCAGAGATGATTTTTTACACTTTTTTACATTCTTATAAGTCACACGAAAAAATAATACTTTCGAAAGATATTCTCTTCGCATTCAGCTCATCTTAATGCTACAGAACATTCAGTTCTGAATTCAAGAGTCTTCTGAGTGTGATTGAAAATGAAAGGCAACAGTACCTATTAAGAGAAGCATTTCTTTTTATGTATTTGCTTATCTCAAAACTAAGTAGAGTCCGAACTATCTGAAGATAGTTTTAAGTTCGCCAATAAAACTTCAATGATCATTTTCTTCACATCAGCCAAAAGGTTGCGTGAAGATATTCCTTCTTCAACAAATTAATTGACTTAGTACTTTCAAACAATAATTTATTTGCTTGCAATTCTCTAAACGTGATTAAATAATGCATTGAACTGAGGTACAGTTTTATACTAATTATTTGTATATGAGCATATAAATTACAGAGGGTAAAAAGTAAACGTTTACTTTTGACGTCCAAAATACACAATTCACAAATTTAATACCTTTTCACAACTTCTAGTAAATTCAATATTACTGTACCTTCAGTCAACCGTGTCCATCTTTAAGCCACAGACATCAAGACACATTCAAGGGTCTGTCTTTACCTTTAGCAACCATGGACCTTCAAAAGCGTTTTGTCATATCAGTGCAAAAAATCTAAAAACTGCGAAATGATGATGCACTGTAAACTGTACTATCTTAAAATATTCACATTCCCAGTTCAAAAACATGTGGTGAGACAGAATGGCACAGACTTTCCCGTATTACATTATTTGTTTTCTATTCCCTTTGATCTGGGCTAGCTATTCGGACTTGCCAGTTGCCATCTATTGCCGACCAAAGTAAACGTTTTTCATATTTTCTTAATTTTTCGGTTTTCTAAGTAAAACGGAAATATTATTTTAAGAATAGTAAAGAACAACAAAAATTCGAACTACATAGCAATTTTCTTTGAAAAATTTGCAGACGGCTTTACGAAACTGGGGTTTAAGCGCTACTGTAAATTCAAAATTTAAAGTTCCTTTTCACAGAAGGTTTTTGGGTTTTCGAAAAACTTATTTTGAAGATATTTGAAGCACTTTTACTTACAAACACAATGGTACTTACAAGTTGCTAGAAATTTGCAAATTAACGGCGTGAAAGATCTTCCAAGCAAATTACATTTGTGTAATTTTTTAAAATACAAAAAAATACCCCGAAATGAGCATTATGTTACATTAAAAAGTGCAATTAGCACTATCCCTTCGAAAAGTTTGAAGAACAAATTCGGAGCCGTTTTTGAGGAAATGGCCATTGAGAATTTCTGAAAATGCGGAATTTTGAGCCAGTTTTCACAGAAAATTTCGATCATTTAGGAAACCTTACGTGACATTATTCGAAGCACATGTCCTCATCATAATGTAAACAAATCCACGCTAAAATAAATATTAACAATGTGAGAGAGACGCCAAAAAAGTACATTTTTGTAATTTAAAAAAAAACAAATGAATAAAGCAATATGGTGTTTATCTCGTCCAACAGAGTAGAATTATTATTATTCCTACCAAAAGTTTAAAGAAAACAATTGTAGCCGTTTTTGAGAAAATCTTGTTTTTGTAATTTTTAAAATTTCAAATATGGCACACAATATTGCTGAAAAACTACTACACAATATTGCTTAAAAATAATGTACATGGCCTAAATGAAAGAACTAATTATGTACCGCATATTTTATATGAAGTAAAAACAGCTTTCTTCAATTTTGTAGTTGTAGTAAGACGCAGAAATAGTCAAACTTTCGTAATTTTTCGAAACTTCAGAGTTAAGCGTGAAAATTGGACCTATGCCACCTTTTACTCTATTCTTACAAAAAAAATTTAAAGAAAAAATTTGGAGCCAGTTTTGAGAAAAATGTTGAAAATGCACCAAGGGCTTCATGTACAGTACTCCCACATTTTAAAGAATGATTTAAAAAACTTACAGGTTCAACTCGAGTGAAATAGATAAGGGTTTCTTCAATTTAGAAAAAAATCTACGTATGATTTAGGCGCTAGTCGTGTTCGCAGACGGACAGACGGACGCTTTGAAAAAAAAAAACCTGTTCGGTATCAGGGCCCCCAAAATGCATATTTGCGTGAAAATCTCGAAATCTATTTTCCACAGTATTGCATAAATTTTCCTATTATACATATATTACTCCGTATATACATATATGTATGTATGTATACGGGAAAGAAATAGCTAATACATGGCAAGAGATCGCAACAAAAAAATTAATAATAAAATAATGAATACTCTTTACTGGTATTCCATAAAGATTATATTTACCTTACAGCGAGAACCATATTGTTATTTAATTACATAAATATAATTCCAATTGCTGTACAAACACGTATTCTTCAGAAATCATTTTGCATTGTCGAAATTATGAGTATAGCATAAACACATATCACATGAAAACAGCTTCACTGTGGAGGGCACAATCAGGCATACACGCCTAATATATCCATAAATACCAAATAAACATTTTCATTATTTTCGCCTTGATTCTTCTTAGAAATGACAATTACAAATAACTTTTATTTCTTTACATGATAATAATCGAAAAACAAAATGATGTAGGTCACCCAAAAGAAAAGATCTACCACGCAATTCATGTCGACAGGGAATAGATCAAAGCATGTAGATTTAACTGGTGCTCCCGTCAATATGGATTATTGCGTAACGTTTTTTTATGTAGGGAAGGTAGACGCTTTCAAATCACGTACACCCGTCAAAAGACGCCGCTTCAGTCGCCATTAATCCCTCCGCAGTTGTAGACTTCGCGCGAGGGATCTGCGCACATTGCAGACGTCGAAGTGAAGAACGACGGCTACACTGAATTCACATCGTCTTCCTGGCATTTTGATTGATTGATTAGTGATTCCGGTCGCATCAACTGCTAGAGTCGTTATCCCAGCAAAGGTAGTGCACGTTTTCATCGCAGGGGGTGGCGATGATCTCCCGCTGACTGGCGAGATCTGGCGTCGATCTACACGTCGGCTAGCGGGGTTTCCCTATCCAGGTACCTCCCACCAGCGGGGCACCGCCCCGGCCGGGACAAGCTCTAAGCTCCCCCATAGTCTCCCGACAAGTGTGGTAGTGTAGTGCAGATAAGTGTAAGTGATTGTGATTAAGAGGACAGAACAAGGAAAACGAAGGGAAGAGGTCCGGGGTCCGTTTATTGGGGTACTGCTCCGGCATTCGTCTGGTATCGAACGGAGAAACCACAGAAAACTACCTATCAGAGCACTCGGCCGCTAGAATTCTACTCCAGACAGCGACTGAATTTGACCCAGCTGTGTAGCTAGTGGCGAAAATCTTGTGTAGCTAGGGCGCTCGAACCCGAAGTGCTACTGGTCAGAGGCACTACAATGACATCAGTTGTTGCCCTAAGTCACCTCTCCCGGTCTGAGGCTATGCGGTCCACTAGGTCCTTGTCACGAGTTCCGACAGTATCTAGCACAAGTTCCGCTAAAAAGACAGCTTTTTGACCGGCAGCCTCGACACAAAACTATTACATTCACATTTCGCGCAAGAAAGCTCACGAAGACTTCAATGAAACAAATTACTAATGCAATAAAAATAATATGAACGATTACAATTTCTAGCTTGCATTAACCTACCCGATGTTTTCTGAACAACGAAAGTATATGTAGACGAGGGTTGTCCAACTGGCAGCCCGAGGCCACATGCGGGCAGTCTGTTGAACATATCTTACACCGTGGAGAATGTGGGAAATGCTCGAGTCCATGTCGGGCAAGAGCAATGCGCGTGCCTAGTACGTGCGCCCTGGCGGGGACAATATCCCCTTAATGTAAAAATAGGTCAAGTTTAGATTTAATAATCTGTAATACAGAAGTAAATACAGAAATTCAAAATTATCCCAATGTGTTTCCCTGCGTTATGCATGGTAAGACGTGATAACACACATGACATCATCCCCCCCATTTCACAACTGCCAGAAAATCACTGAGATCAACAGTACGGGGAAGTCAGTACAGATCTCACGAGTAATGTAAATGAAGCCCGCAACCATATTAAAGTTTTTAGTTATGATCCTTGAAACCTGCAAGGTGGATACCCCTGGCGTAGCCGAAACAAATTACTAACACAATCAAAACAAATTTTTGGATGATTGCAATTCTTAGCTTGTATTTGCCAACCCGGTGATTTCTGAACAGCGAAAGTATGCGTAGATGTAACAAATTTCTAATTCCAATCAAAACAATTTTCTGGGCGATTACAATATCTAGTGAGTATTAAGCTACCCGACGTTTTCTGATATATGCTTAGATGTAACAAATTACTAGCACAATTCTAGATTATTACAATTCCTAGTTCGCATTAGAGTACCCGATGTTTTTTTAAAAGAGAAAGTAGGTGTAGACGTAACAAATTACTAACTCAATAAAAACAAATTTCTGAATGAAGTGTACGTCGAGCAATCAAAACAAATTTCTGCACGTTTCCAATTCCTAGCTCGCATTAGGCTACCCGATGTTTTCTGAACAGCGGAAGTATGCGTACGTAGCTCTACGGCGCATGCGCAGTATCTCCCTTCTCGCGAGTCTCGCTCGCGCTTTAACGGTCGTCGAGTGCACATATCCCGCGCGACCTCTCGCATTCGCATTCGCCTCTGCCGCCGCCGCCGCCGCCGCCGATCACCTGTCGCCAAGCGAAGCCGTCCTGAACGACTCCTCTGCCGCCTCTTACGTCACCGCGCATAGGTGAGCTGCAGGTAGAGACACGTTCACGCGGCTCCACCTGCCTCAGGCCTTGGGAGATCTCTGTTCTGGGAAGGAAAGGGAAGCTGTGTTGACGATGGCATTGATTTAGGATGACACCTTCGATGCACGAGTATTGCAAATGCTTTACGTTATGCCACGGAACGTAATAGCACAGCACGTGATTGAGCGTGTACACGAGGAAAGACCTGTGACTCATTCATTTGCACTCGACAACGCAAGGTTAAGTGCTTCCTTGTGTTAATACTGAGTTCTGGGGATCACGTATTGGTCACACTATTCACAGTTGAAGACTATATATCAGGTGTGATTTATTATTTTCTTGTCGTTCTCTCTTTTCTCTATTACCGTTCACGTTACAAAGATCGTCTCATCCTTAATGCAAACCCGACCATACTGAATGTTAATAGATACCCACAATAGGTGTGTTTTACCGTATTTGTTTCGAATTGCAATCTTGAGACACATACACCAAAATCTTAAATAGGAGATTGATCAACGAAAATGTATAAGTAAACTCTAATGTATGATTTGTGTAAGATTCACACGTAACTAAATAATCTTTAACAAATTATGTAACAATTGAACACATGTAACGTAACATAAACAACATGTAACAATCCAACATACACAATCTTTCAACGAAATCCTTGAAATATTCTTGAAGTATTTGCATCACCGGAGTTATTGTATAATCCCATGGCATGAAATCAGTCTCGGAGTTAATTTCTTCCCCAAAAATGAAAATCCCAGATCCAGCACTGAGAGCTCGCTCGGTCGCCCAAAGGTTTCCTTACACTGTTTAATCATTAAAGCTTAATGCATCTACGATTCCCCCTCCTCTCCATGTATATATACCTCTCTCTCTCTCTCTCTCTCTCTCTCTCTCTCTGCCCCCTCTCCATCTGCAATTTACCTTCGCTCGTCCTGAAGATTCTCCGAAATCAAACTCCGCCGCTTCTAACTTTTTCTTCATGATATTTGCCGGCTTTTCCCCTGTAATTCCACTTTTAGCTCGCTTAGGTCCCGCTTCCGCATCTAGCTCCTCGGAGGCGTCTTCCCCTGCTCTCCCTCTTCGTCTTGGTTCTTCAACTTCCTCCTACCTGTGCTTCCGCTTCCGCATACTTCACCTCCCACACCTCCTGCCTCACTCCCACCTCATCCACCTCGTCTACTCCTCCTTTTCCATCTCCACCTCCAACATTTCCCCTTCTCTCTCCCTCCTACAACGTCTTCCAGTCCCCCTTCCCCCTCTCCTCCACCTATTTCTATCTCTTCTTCCTTCGCTTCCACTTACTTCCTCTTTGTTTCTCCTCCTCCACCCATCTCTCCCTTCACAACCACATCCTCCAACTCTTTCGCCTTATCTTCATTTTCCTCCGCCAGCTCTATCCTTGCACTTCAGTCCTCCTAGTGTGACGTAGTGAAATAAGAAATGAATTCAAATAACAAAATAAAAATAATATATTAAAAGATATATGCTACAAGTTAACATAAATTTGCTAATATTAAAAACCACTGCCGGGCAAACCTTTTTCCTTTCAATACCCTGCTTTTAACCGCAGAAAATACAGCCACGCGTTGATGCGAGCCTGTCGACCTCCGTCCCCGTGACAATCTACCGTCACATGGGCCTGACACAAAATTAACCGTCGTGGCGACCGTGTGCCTACAGCACCGCGAGAAAATTTCGGTTTTCTCTGGCCGCTTACGCTCCGGACATCCCCCCCCCCGGCCCCCCCGCAGCACTGCCTACACCCGCTTGTACACAAGCACGTACAAGGCTTTGCCCAATGCAAACTTGAATGAGAACGCGGGCGCAAGATGCGCCGCGTTAAATGTTGAGGCTGACACCCCCCCACACTGTTCCATAGATAGCTCGCTGGCCAGCAAGCTTGGTTTACGCCGCACACACAGAATTCCTTCAGGTTGGCTTTCTTGGCTTAACCGTAAAGCGAGGCTCGCTGCTAGCATCCTCGGCAGTTTACAGCCTACGTATTTTGGCTCTGCGGCTCTACCCTGAGCAACCGCCAGAGCGCAAACTCCCGAAGTTCAGGCTAACGCCCTTCCCTCCCCGCCAGCGTACTTTCCACCTACCTAACGGTTCTGGCCCTCGTGTTCAACGGACGCCACACTACCTTTTTGTCGGACGCCATTTGCCTTTTATTTTTTCTCCTTCATGCTCCTCCTCATCCATCTTTTCTTCTTACTCCTCCTCCTCTTCCATTTCTTCTTCTTTTCTTCTTCCACTCGCCACTTAGATATTCTCTTCTCCTTCCTCCTTTCCCTTCTCTCTGCTCCTCCCTCTCACTTCTTCCTCCACCTCCTTAGCTTCTCTTCTTCCTTCTCCTCCATTACCTCTTCTTATTCTCCTTCCTCCTGCGCCTGCGCGCCCTGGCCTTGGGGCTGTTTGCGCGCGCGCGCGGTCCCGGCACTTGCCGCGCGCCATTATCGCCGAGGTTCGCCGGCAAACAGCGGCGACAACGCAAATATTGGCAGTGATACGCGCGCGCCGAGGTGTTTGGCGGCGGCCTAGAGGATAGCGTCTTCACTGGAAGCAGGGCCATTGGCGGAAATAAGGGGAAGACGAAACGTAACACGGCGAGGTTCGGAGCTTATCAGATTAAGCGCATCATACAAGATGTGAGGCGAACTCTTGTTTCACGAAAAACAGATTTTAGCGACATCGTTGCTTCTCACGACTAATTGTATGAACTGGGCAACTAGATTGTATCGTAAAAAATGTACGCAGTGTATTTAATCAATGATTTTCTTATATTTTATTTCTGGTGTTGCATTCTTACTCTTTGGAAGGCACTCTTTGGTTATATTTTTAGATTTTGGGGAGGGGGGATTATACTAGGGTTCCTTCGACTACTGAAGAAATTGAGAGTCACGTTTGGTAATGCAATGAATAGATCATGATGAGACGATTGATGATGGCGAAAGTATTGAATAAACGGCAGAGGACACGGCCGAACAGTGAGAAAATCTGCTCGATTAATCCTCACGTTCTACGGTTTGGATGAGGATCAAGCCCAGGTCCCATGGGTAGAAAGCGAACGCGTTAGCCATTTTGCCACGGCTTCTCCCCTCCCCATCTGCCTGGGCTAATAAACGTATTGCATATTATTGTGACGGTATTCAATTTCTGTAGCTTACAGGAGAAAAAACTCAATTTTAGGATGTCATTGGTGAAGACTTATTTAAAGGCATTCTTACGTAAATAATCCGTAAGAAGTCTCATTTTTGTTGCTACTTCATTCAAAAAAAGAGAAAGACTGATTGCCTGGCACCGGAACTGTGCTGCTTTCGAGGTATGTTCGAATTGTATTTGGAAAGTAAATTAGGAGATGACGCATCCAGAGAGAATTGAGCGTTTCTGTAAAAAAGAAATAGCAAGCCACCAACATTCTGACGTTCTGATGCCAAGAATATGGCACAAACGTAGCAAAGTATCCTACTCAATGAAGCTTTCTAGATTAGAAATCCCTGGCAATTGCTGCAAATCCAATGCATAGAATTCATTTGCTAGAAACTCTCGCGTCGTTTGTTGAAATATTTATGTTCAAACGGAATGTTATAGATTGGTAAGAAGACAAATCTTCTGACAGAATCAAAATCCCTCGGACAGCAATATTCTAGAATTTCTCTGTCTGTTAAGAAAATTCACTCACTTTTAGCTCACTGTCAGCGATAGAAACGAAATATATGGCTAATACATTGCTTTTAATATTTGGGTTTTTAATTAACATGTTAAAGGTCTTGTATGAGAAAATGAAACGAACTGGCTATTATGAAAAATATTGAAAATGTTAGCAATTAATGCTTACTCAATATAATTTTAAACTAGAAACTGTATTGTATTGAGCAACTCTTCAACAATTCAGTTCATTACAACTTCTTTTATTTGTATTACAATGCTATTCCTATTATCATCTTAACCTATTTACTTCGATTTTTTATATTTACATTAATACGTTTATCTATTGCGATATATGAATTTCCCAGCCGTTTATTATTTTCTGCAGTTTCAGTAAGAGGATTTTTCCTTTTCCAGTAGAATCCAACAACCTGTCAATGTCATGCTCATTGTCAAAAAATTCCTACATTTTTTAAGAAATGAAAGAATATATTTTTTCGGAGTATATTCGTTCAAACTCGAACATACCAAATTGACTCTCCTCTTTCTTCTACTAAAGAAAACAACACCGTTCAAGAACCCTTCGTTTGCGAGAGTGGATCGCAACCGCCGACTCCCACCCAAAGCCCCGGCCGACACAGCGTCCTCCTTCCACCACGATGCACTTCATCTTGGGTACAGCGTCTCCAGGAAATATTTTCGCTTCCCCGATGTACCCTTTTTGTGAGGACGGCGACGGCCGGCCCGCACAAGTAGTGTCCCCGTTATCTAGAGTGCAGTGCGGGCGGGGGCGGGGGCGGGGCGGGGCGGACGTGGCGGGCGGGCGGGCGGGGCGGGGCGGGGCGGGGCGGAGGCGGGGGCGGAGGCGGGGGCGGACGTGGCGGGGCGGGGCGGGGCGGGGCGGGGGGGCGGGGCGGACGTGGCGGGGCGGGGGGCGGACGTGGCGGGGCGGCGGGCGGGGCGGGGCGGGACGGGGCGACGGGGGGCGGGCGGCGGGGCGGAGGCGGGGCGGACGTAGCGGGGCGGGGGCGGGGCGGCGGGGCGGACGTGGCGGGGCGGGGCGGGGCGGGGCGGGCGGGGCGGGACGGGGCGGGACGGGGCGGGGCGGGGAGGGGCGGGGCGGGGGCCGGCAGGCGGGGGGGACGTGGCGGGGCGGGCGGGGCGGGGCGGGGACGGGGCGGGGGCGGAGCGTGCGGGGCGGGGCGGGCGGGCGGGGCGGTGGCGGGGCGGGGGCGGGCGGGCCCCGGCTGGCGACTTGAAAGCCTCGTGCGCGGAGAGACCTTTCACATTTCTCCGCGATGAGCGGAGAGAGGCGAGGAGCGGCTTATCGGCGCGGCGATAGAGCGGGCGGCCGCACTTTCATCCGAGAGGGCGCGCCGCGCCCACGTGCACCCTCGTCGCTGAAGAGAGCGCCTCCCGCGCCGCCTCGCTCCCTCGAGAAGAGGGATGCGTCTCGCCGCCTCGGGACAGCAGCGGCGCATCGATTCTTCCTCGCCGGTGGTTCTCCTTCCATTTTTTGCGGCTTCCAAATGCTTACGTTATTACATAATTTATGTAGCCTTTTACTTTCACCGTCGATATGATCGATACAATCAATTCCTGTATAAATACTCGAACAACATTATTAACCTATTAGAATTAAGGACATTATCAGATTTTGGTACTTATTCAATATTTGTATGAGCCTGGCAGTTCGGGACGAGTTACGTCTGAGTCGTGGTGGCGAATCACAGCCAATATCATTATATCTCGCGTGGAGGCCTAAGCATACTCAGTATTTACATTGTGGTTCTCCTATGTAATATATTGAATTTTAAATGACTTTTTAAATAATTTTGGGAAAATGCCCGAAGATTATACAAAATAGACAAAACATAGTAATATACTATGTAGCTGATAATGAACTGTTTGTAAACATTTTGATCTTTAAAAAATATTGTGCTGTATAACTGCAGACATACTGCGTAAACATACAAAAAAGTAATAAATATATTATGCCCAAGCAGTTAATAAACAGACTGCTGTAGCATTGTGTTAATATAGTAGCGAGTCGGCGTTTGAAGCACCACAGTCCGAAGTTCCTGTAGTAGGAGAAAATATAGATATCGAAAATTTAGTTTAAAGACTATTGCTACGCTATCCATATCTAATTTCCATCTTCATGACTCTAATGAGCTAATACGCCGTTATTAAAAAGCGGATTCTTCGAGGGCCGTGACTAGTGTCATTCAGCAACGCAGCTTATAGCTTATAGCGTCGATTCCCCAAAGGAACTGAGCCCCTCGTCAGATAACCGAAGTAATACCCAATATTAGTTTGGATATGTACAGAACTTCTAATATCGACATTTTATATCAATACAACTGTATATTGATTTTTAAAAACAGTGTTGATATGGGAGGAGCGTCGTTTCAAATTGTATGACGTCCAAAATTTGAAGTTTCACAGGAAATTACGAACTGTTAAACAATTTAGGAACCGACAAATCTAAAATTTGCCATTAAGTATCTACAATTAGTGTATGTAAGAAATTAAATCATTTAAATTTTTATTAATGTTATTAAGGCGGTTGTTATTGTTATAGTTTGTTGGCTACAAGCACAACGGGAAAATAAATATCTATGATTTTGTATTTTGCATTTGGTAATTTAGAAGGATGTTGAATAAAATATAAAATAATTTACTAGTCATTAACTTATTACAGAAAATGAATATCTATAACAGAAATATTAGAGAGTATATTTACTGTCAGTGCAAAAAACATAGCTACTCAAATGCTGACCACATATTTTTTTCTAAGCAGTCTCAGAATGTAGCAATAAGATCAGTGGGATATTTATGAGGAACAGCTTCTAAAGCAGAACAATCTCATACAACTGAATTTGATTTCATTTCTACAGTCCTCCCGAAGTATCTCCGATTTTTTTTGTTCAGAAGCAGACGTTTTGAATGGACACTTCCTAAGTTCCCACATGAATACTGAATATTCTGAAGCAAATGTATGGCATTCCAGAAATTCGATCCACAGCAAGTTCCCAAGCTTCTAGAAAGACGATCCACAGTTGCCAGAATATTATTTCTGATACAGTTTAGTATTTCAAGAAAAAATATAAAGACTACGTACTATATTCTTTCGGTAATTTTATTCACATAAAATGACACTTAATCAAAATTGGGAGCTCCCTTTCTGGAGTTGAAGTATATATTTGAGAATTAATTTCAAATTTAGAAAATATAATTTCAAAATATTACGTCCTTCAATTGATTGAAAATAATGCGTTGCAACACTGATACATAACCAAAATAGAACTCCATAAAATTCTATATTCCTTCTATTTGTTAAAAAATTATTTAATATTTTTATTTTTACATGTGTAAGTTGACGGGATACACTCAAATATAGACTATTAATTAGATTAGAAATTAGAAAATATAATTTTTACTTATATTATTCATGCATTTACTACTCAGCAATGTTAAGAGTCGAGGTATACATTCACAGATAACTTTTTGCTTTTCTAACTTCTATTTGAACTGAATGAACTCTTACTGAATATTTCGGTGCAATTATTTTTTTACTACCCAACGTTTCTTCCTTCAAGTATAAGCACAAGAACGAATACCACAATTTTGCATTTTTACAACAAAAAAATTAGTATACATATATTCATAATTCAACTTCTTAACCATAGCTCATTTCTTAACATTTCTGAAGACATGAGTGGTTTGTTTGGACCATACTGATCGTCAATAGTGTTCAGTGTGTGTTGACTGAGAAATATTCGATTGAGTTATCTTCGATTTCCTGTCTTCTTTTACCTTTAAAAACGCGCTGGTCCACGTGTTGCTTTATCGGTGTGAATAAACAAAAGACAACACGTGCCTCTTGGTGGAAGTAAGTGGAGAGGTCGCTCCGACAATGTTGTCGAACTTTCTAACGCACGAGGAAGGAACATCGCCAACGTTGTGAAATGGATTTTTAATAACGACGAAATATTTGTAAGAAGGAAGATCTGTAAATTACCGACAGTCATGTGGAGTGAAGTAGCAATAAACAATGTAGAGAACTTACAGAATATAATATAAATTGAAAGAACAGAATACATAAGGAACAAATCGATAATTTTAATACATACGTAAGCGATTTTTTTTCACGGGTAAAAGTCAAATTAATCTTTTAATAAAACGATATATTGTTCTAAAAAACGTTCATTATGTCAACAATAGTTGTATGACAAATTTATAAGTATATATGTACTCAATACCATTGTGTATTAAAGAATCTCAAAGAACATTTAAAACCAATATAGTAAAGCATCACTTGATATATATTAACACAAATTTGGAAAAAAAGCCTATTGCAAATAAGAAATTAAAAACATCAGTTCTACCTCTAGTGGAGTCATTACAATTCTTGAACACAATAAAGTGTTGTTGTTATTAGTGTTTGGAAATGTAGAGGTGATTGATAAGGAGAATTATATAAAGGCTTAAATTAAAATAATGATTAAATTTCTCCAAAATGTAAACATTGCATAATTTGTGGTAAAAATTCAGAAAAGATAGAATATGACCTCACATTGGCCCAGATTTTATCTTTGACGAAAACTCCAATTGTATCTTGATGCACAAAACACTTCATTTTCCGCATCTAAAAACATTTTTCTGAAAAACAATGAATTTAACAAAGGACAATTTCAAAAAATATTACAAGTAGTTGTTCGCTTTTACGAAGGAAATTTAACATTACAGAAATATTGTAAACAAAAATTTGATTGTGCATATTTTGTTCATTTTTATCTGCATAGCGCGTATTCAGCTCTTTGGTAATGCAAGTTTGCATGTACTAGTATATATTAGTATTTGAGTATGGTAATCTAGTGATATGAGATTCTAAAAGATAAAATATTAAGAAATAACATTCACTAAAATAATAAAAGTTAATTCCTTCGTAAGTGAAAGTACACGGTTGATAAACTAAAAGGGTATAGAAATAATAAGAGTGGTTTAAGGATATAAAAGCCAAAAATTTAAGATAAACGATATTGACTGCAAGATAATGATTAAATCCACGTAACTATTCCACTGAAATGCATGAAACCCATGAGGCCTTTGCCCAACATGGGATGCTAGGTACGGATTATTGTTATTTATTAAGCGGAACGGAAACTTTTCAAATGAAGTAGAGAAGATAAATGTCTGATAGCGGCTTCACCACTGAACGTGAGCACACCTGCGAGTGATGCGAGACAGCTTTAAGGAAATATCCGCCAATGGAGAGGCCTTTAGGTTCTTCGCATCCAGAGAAACGCGAAAAGCGCTGGTGACAGCCGCCGATCCACAGAAGCGCGGAGACTGCGGATTCCAAGGTGACAGTGAAGGTGAAAGCAAATGGCGGTGATTGTGTGACGGTGAGGGTGACGGTGAGGGTGACGGTGAGGGTGACGGTGAGGGTGACGGTTTGAGGGTGACGGTGAGGGTGACGGTGAGGGTGACGGTGAGGGTGACGGTGAGGGTGACGGTGGGGGTGACGGTGAGGGTGACGGTGAGGTGGTGACGGTGAGGGTGACGGTGAGGGAGGTGACGGTGAGGGTGACGGTGAGGGTGCGTACCTATGAAGAAATAATGTGCATTGAATGTACAGGTGGGGTGTAGGTAAGTTGGAGGAGGCGGTGGAGGCGAAGACTAGAGTGAAAGATGAGGTAGAGGTTGTCATTGTTCTTTATGGTGATGGTTGTGTGAGGGGAGGAGGTGGAGGTGAAGGTGAAGGAGAAGGCGGATCGGCTGCGGCGATGGTAAAGGTGGAGATGGAGGTTATGGCGGGGAACCGAATGTGGAAGCAGAAACGGTGAAGGGAAGGGAATCTGAAGACGGTGGTGGAGATGAACGTGGGTGGTGAGCGGGCTTTGATGGAGGGGGGATCGAAGATGCTGGCAAAGGCGAAGGCGTTGCGACGGTAATGGGATCGGGGGGAGGGGGGCAGAGGCGAAAGTGAAGGCGGGGGGACCGATGAAAACGGCGGAGAAGGCGTGCTCTTGGGTGGGGGAGGTGGCGTCACCAGACTTCGGCAGTCGTGCCAAGTCGTTATTCACGCACACCTGAGCTGTTCCACGGTAATCACTTGTACGAAGTCTCATGACACTCGAGTAGTGGTGGAGTTTTCCAAAGAAAGGATCCACATGAGCCCGAAAAGAGAACCATGACATCTCGAAATTTGATAACCCTAAAAACACTTAAAAATTGTTTTATAAACGTATTTTAAACGTTTCGTATTTTAAACGTTTAATTGTTTTATAACCGTATATAAAAAATATTTTATAAACGTGTGCGTCATTTGAGGCGAAATCGGAGATGCGCATTCCAGGGTTAAATTCAAAAGCTCACTCCTGAAAATAAATTTTGTCTATTAATTTCCTCCTTTACATCTAAGTCTGTATTATTCCTCATATATATTCGAAACACAATGTGTCCATGTTTTGGATAACTCAAGTGTTTCTTTCTTTTGTACTCCTGCTTTCACCATGTTTTAAACCAACAGCAACATTACAAAAAGAAACATAAAATAAGTTACTTATTTTCATTCTCTTTAAGGAAAAAGGATTAGTAAAGTAATATTATTTTAAAACGGCCATCCATCAACGTTTTTCAGTAGAGGAATTTTCTTAAAAAATCTTAGAACCAAACCAATCCAAAATTCCTAATTTTGAGATATTTCACCAAATTATTTCCTACAAATGGCGTTATCTGCTGGGACATATCCTTTCGACAAATGTAAAACTCTCTGAAACATATAAGACTGAGCGGAATCATAAATTCATTGTTGTGCACATTTTCGTTACAAAGTTTTTGATGCCTCCTGAAAAAAAAATGAATTTGGAATAAACAGGTTGGTTCTTGTAAGAAACCCTTATAGTTTTGGCATTAAAAGATGGAAGCACTGAGAGAGACTCGTTCCTCGGCCCTTTCGGCTATTTTCTTTTTACCGATTCTGCATAAGAGAACTCGACTCTTCGAATCCTCCGGTTTCGCAAATCGGGGGATGCGCCGGTGAAACCAGCGTATGCATAGCCACTTGCGTTTATTTATTTTATTTATTCGAATCCTCTGAAACGAAACGAGGTTGTCCACCAACCCCACAAAACTCACCTTTCATCCATTATATCACGTGATAATTGCCAGAGTACCTCGAGTGAGCGCAAGGTTGGTGTGGGAATGTCTGGCAAGTAACTTGAAGAAAAGAGTGCTCTGCAAGGTTCGTCTCAGTCACCGAGGACTCTAAATTGGAACTACAGACAGTTCCTGTTCTCCACATGCCAAAACTCCTATTTCGTTCAACATGAGTGGTCCAGTGTCCACAAAGCGTGATGGTCCCTAACAATTTGACTCGAAGTGAGACGCGCCAGTACAAAAAATACCTTGACACATAGCACTGCGCGGCATTGCCTTACTCCAACAAACACGCGTGAAAACCACATTAACAGCTCCTACGTGATAACAGGAGCACTACGGACGCGTTGTTCCGTCGGCCTTCCATGCACGAGACGGAAGGGGAACTGCTTTTCAATGCTCTCGGTCGGGAACACACTTGGTGCTATCCTGAAAGGACTTATGAGATTTCCTTGAGAGAAGATTAACAATTCTGTGATGTCATGTTTACAAACCAAGTAGTGTCGTTATTCTCAGAGACGAGAGCATCATAGAAGCAGTGTGAATGTGAGTTCCATACGAAATTGGAAAATAGCATGTAAAAAGTTTATCCTTACGTTTATGTTGACTTACAAGATTAGAGCTACGTATGCAATTACATTTTGTAATGTCGCTTTCACAAGTGACTAATGTTTTTGGTGTACTTTCTCATCCTTATTCACAAAACTGTTGCGTCGGCCAATGATCAAATTTGGTGCCAAAAATTTCTATCTATAACAAACAAAATAAAATCAACAATGTTTAGTGAAGTTTATTCAAAGCTCCTAAATAAGCGAAAACATTTCGAGGAGGTTAGATGAGACAGCTGTATGAGCTAAGGTGGTATCTGGCACCCAGTAGTATAAAGGTAGAACATTTCCCATTGCATTTTAAAATACTTATTATTGACCTTAGAATTCTTAGTGAAACGTCATACTAACCGAGTTAAAAATCGTATAGTCAGAACATTTTTTACATAAATATAATCAATTTCTTGCACGTCAGAGCATTTTTACTGTTAACAATTAATGAAAACACTTTTAGATTGCCGAAAAAATATTCGAATGATAAGGAAATGCCATCCACGTGATTCCTGCAGGCATCTCTTAATTGATCATAAAATCTTTCCCTTGCCTTGTCTATTTATTTATGAATCGGCAGTTTTTGTCAAAACTGACTTACAAAACCTGTCTAAGAAATCACATTCATCAGTTGTCAGTATCAACAACTCATTAGAAGAAATCCGTATATAATAAATGTACGTTACTTTACAACACATGGCTAATTAACATTAATGAATTAAAATTGGTATACCAATTTAAGTGAAATGTAAAATCTTACCTACTGCACAACAGTTTCTGTACAATTAGTGACTTTACTGACCACCAAAAAGATAATATTTATTATTTAAATTATTAATTATTATTAAACATGTATATAGAAGTATAATATAATATTTATAACTATATTTATGTAAATAATATTTATTTTAACACAATGATTTATAATGCATTTGTTTACATTAATATAGTATAATTTTAAAAATAACTTAATATGTCTGTAACAAATAATGTGCATCAGCTTCCGTGTCAATAACCTCCATCTCGATGTCGATCAAGTTTTTGTCCAGTTTCCCTGATCCACTGAGCGAATGCGGACATGGCCCCTTGTTTTGCTTCTGGACATTAACGTAACTTCACTATCAGCACGTTTTCGTTAGCTCACCTGATGGTAGTAGTTGTAGGAATGGAGCCGGAATATTTCAATTTTGTTAGCAATACAAAAAACTATCTTCAGTTTGATTCCCGATGCAAACTTTCATAACTTGGAAACGTTGATGTCTAGTTTTAAAAAGTTGCAAACTTCGCTTTCTTTTGAAATTTTATTTCATCATTCAACTATTTATAGATAAAATTTTGGGAAGAGACTGTGGAGCTCAAGAAAACGTTCGTAGATGTACTTCTCCCCTATACGTCACATACAGTTTTTACTGGATATTTTTACTAAATCGTTCAATAAAATGGAAACGCTTGTAACGTCATTGGAATGTCTCGCGTCCACGTGACTGTGCAACAAAACGAGAAAACAAACAAGTATTTCTGCACGTGATAGCCATTGATGAGATCGTGAAAGTCGCATCAAGGAGCCCAGCCACGGAACAAACAGCGAGGCGAAGACAGCGCCGCTTCAGTGTCGTTTGCGCAGCTGTGTGCATGGCGACCGCCGATCGTCGACTCTCAGGTTCGACAGACATTCCATGCGGACGTCCCCGACCCGTGTGTTAGGAGACGCACGACCTGATCATACGAGTCACAACGCATAAATTCTTCATCACGAAGAGCCATAACCAATGTATGGAGTCAGCGGCGAAATGAACTACAAACGACGCGAGACACGACACGAAACTACGTGAAAGTAACAAACTCCTGGACTAAACTGTTCGAATTTTAGAATTTGTAAGACAATAAAACGCTTTTACGTTTCCCTTACTTAAGACACAGAACGACCGAACGACTCCTACTGACATTCATTTGTCCGCACGGGGGTGTAGGAATTGTTGGCGTAATCTCTCCCCTGAAATCTCCTGGAGCAACCACAATCCCACCTAAATTTTTATCGCAGCAATTAACAGAAGCTCTTGTTAACAGTCATATACGAACTGACGGGAGATGAACGGAGGTTCCTTGCGTATTTTTCTCTCTCTTTGTTTGGGCCATGAGTTACTGTTTCATCGTTTAGCAGTTACATTACAACAACTTATTTTAGCTTAACTCGATGTAGAGAACAGTTATGCATTTGGAATGTCAGTGAATGTTGAACAAGTTCTTAAAAAAACCTGTCCCAGGAAAAGGAGCACCAGCAAAGAAAAGTTGTCAAAAGTTTTTATACCCTTGCAAAAGCTCAAACATTCAAAATATTTGAAAAGAAATCTGAAGAAAATGGTTGTGATTTATGTCTAACCACATGTAGCATCACTCCAAAAAATGTACAATATCCTTTCGATTATTTTGTAATTTATTCTGGGATTCGACGTTGCCCCCACCCCCTCGATGGTGTATTTCGAGGGCCGTAATTACAATGGTATGCAGCTGTTAAGAAAAAAGAAGAAAAGAAAAAGAAAATCCGTTTCACCTACTATGTACTGCACTCTTTCTCAGAGACGCCCTTCCGCACGGAGCCCCTCACGCCACATGGGCACGCTTGCCCTTCATACAGAGGGAGCGGGGTCTTGCTCAGCGAAGGGTTCCTCAACCGCCGCCACCGCCTTCGCCACCCACATCCGCGAGTGCCGAGCTCAGCCCCCGAGCAAACGTGCAGAACGCCGGGCTTCCGCGTTCCGACGGTGCTGCGCCCTGGCGAGGCATCCTCGACTTGGAGCCCCTGGCAGCGGGTGGCGCGAGGAGTGCTGCAGAAACAGGAGGCAACATTCACTCACTTCACATCACCGCTACTTCTTTTAAAATCAACAAACACATGTCTTTGTCATATACAAACGCTATAACAATACTATATAAAACTATAATGTCACTAGTACTCTAAGCATCACCAATATGGACAAAAGCAGCTTCTAAAATACCAATAAACTCCAAATAATTAGAAATAAATATATCACATTAATCAATCTCAAATGTACCCTGGTAAGCAACCCCATTTCGAATTACACATCAATACAACAATAAACTAAATGGCCCGTTTATCATACAATTTCTGCGAAAACCTAACGGAACCACAGCAGCAGCCCATTTCAATCTAGCAAAAAAGCCAACCACACGTGGATAAAAAATAGATTTTCTTCCAAAGCCTTTCTCAAATTCTTAGCAATCTATGATTCATAACCATGAGGTTCCCCCCTAGAGTATCCTCTTCAGTGAGTAGATTAATTTAGCTTAGATTTTTAATTAGCATAAGCCTGAGAAAATATCTGTAAAGAATCTTTTATCTTACTGAGCAATGAAATCTATTTGAAACAAATAAATATGTGTAAACTGGATATAAAAAACGGCGACCTGCGTGTGCCGCTATTGTGTATTTGCGGTGATTTCTTTTATGAATTCTTATATGAATCTAATTATTCAAAATTCATATATTAATAATATTCACAAAATATGTTTAAAAACTTTTATGTTGGACAAAAAAGTATTAAACAATGCAGATGACGTTGAATCGTAATTAAAATAACACTGCGTGTGAAGAACATTGCTATAAAATAGTGCGTAAAATTTCAAAGAACTTCTTAAAATAGTTTTAGGCATAAATGTACATAAACACAACTGACGTAGACAGCGGACGTAGACAGCGGACGTAGACAGACATAGGCTGTACAACCTCCACTTAAATAATTATTTCCGAACGTTCAGAAGCATCGGTCCTCTATTCAACGATTTAAGAGCAATGCTAAAATCTGAACACAAGAGCTCGCCCTCTATTTTAACGTTCACTGCTATGGCCGCGTACTTAGGTCATTTAGTTGTTTTATTGCATTAGAGGTAAGCGTGTGTTTATTTAAATGAATAACAAAAAATATTTATTATATTTGCTTTAATTCAAGGTTTCAAACGTTTATGTTCTTATTTATTTACTGCCGTAGTATTTCTAACGTCTTACTACATATTATAATAAACACATCCTCAATTTTCCATATTTCGGGATAATTGAAATACCGGAGATCATTGCACAGAAATATATTTCGGAATTCAGTTACTCCATGTTAGTGGAATACTATACAATATTATATCTAAAATAGTCATTAAAATTAATAATATTCTATTCCAGAACACTTTGCTTTAATTCATTTTAAATACTAAAACAATACTCGTACAATGGGGGTGGGGGTGGGGATGGGGTGGGGGGTTGTCATGGCGCGCGGTGACGCTGCACTTACGCCGTTGAGGCACCCGCGTTCCTGTTCACTGCAGACGAGCTAGGTCGAATTCAGTCGATATCTGGAGGCGAATTCTAGCGGCCAGCTGCTCTGAACAGTAAGGATTTGTTTTCTGTGGTTTCTCCGATCAATACGCCAGATCAGGTGAACGCCAGATCAGTACCTTAACAATTGGGTCACGAACTGGCGCAATATTTCCTTCCTCTTCCTTGTCCTATCCTGACACCTTATGTACACACACATACACTTGCATTCAGTACGCTACCACACATGTCAGGAGGCTAACCGGGGCCTGAAACGTGTACCGGCTTGGACGTTATCCCGCAGAAGTAGATACCTGAAGGGGAAAACCTCGGTAAGCTGACCCGTAGGTCGGCGTGGCATCTCAACACTAATCACGGAGGAACACCGCCACCTCCCGCGATAAAAAATTCAGTACATTAACGGGACTAATGTTAGCTGTTAACACACCCGGATACAGCAATCTCAAAAATACGGTCCCTAGACCCGGGCTGTTCACCTCCAACCTTGGCGGAAGTGTTGTGGAAGATGGGGTGGGGATGGGGTGGGGGGTTGGCATGGCGCCCGGCGCCGCTGCACTTGTGCCGTTGAGGCCCTCGCGTTCCGGTTCGCTGCAGCCGATGCGCTCCACAGTTAACGCGCGCCCCTCGCGCCTGCCAAGTGCTAGGCCAGGGGTCGGCAGAACGAGCGCCGCTCGCCTGCACTTGCGAGCACCGCACTCGCGTTTGGGGTAGGCAAGACGCTAGGGCATTTGTGCTTTGTGGAACGAATGTAGACCTCTTGTGAGTCATTTTCAACCGTTACCCTCTTCACTTGTCAACAGGAAGGAAATAATTCACCTACTTCGTATTAGGCAAGGATGTGAAATACCAGGGGCGGATCCAGAGACAAATTTTGAAAGGTGATTTTTTTTTATTCCAAATATCTCGGTCGAATGTGACATATTACAGATTATGTAGAATGACGTAGGCTCAACTGAGATCCTGTTGCGATACGAACTTATTCGTTTTAATGTTTATACGAATATATAGTTGCTTAAATGTTTTGTGACAAGTTAAAATTAATAGTTTCTGAAAACTTTGGGTGGGGGAAATTTCCCTCATTTTATTCCCAGTTCATCCGCGTGTAACACAGTGATATAGTTATGAACACCTACTGTTATTTGCTTGATTTACTAGTACAAACAATGATGACTATGTTTGCAGGAAACGTGATTTCAATTTATCAACCGCAGACCGTTGAAGAAGCTTGCATATCCCAACCCTGTGAATCCTTCGTTTGTTCCACGCTTGTTGCAACAACCATGGCGTGTGCAGGAAAACAGTGACATGTACCGAAAGAATCAGTACCGCCAAATACTATACTTCGATGTAAATAGAGAGACTTCATCTTTTCCAGACTTCACCAGGCTTCGTCTTTTTATCAGCTGGACGCAGTTATCCAGTCGGAAGCTTCAATACCACAAATTAAGTCTTAAAACGTAAGCTGGGTAATTGGATAAACGCATACCACCTGATCTTACGCCAAAACTTGGTCTATATAAATGACAGAATAATGAGCGAACTGAGCTGTCTTGTTGCAATGATAAGCGAGCAGACGAACCGACGCCTATACGCCGAATTGTTTAAAGTGGCCATTAGGTTGTTGTTCCATCTCTTGCCTTATAAGATGAATATTTTTAACAGTGGTACGCATATTTCTGAGACCATGATCTGCGTTGAGAAAGATGTTAGTAAGTTAATTAAAATATTAATTTTAAAAGAAAGGTGTAACAATGCCCTAATGTCATCGGTCCCTTTAAAAAAAATCGATGTATATCTGCGGATACTGGTTTCGGACACGCGACTTGCGTACGCGCTGTTGGGATGCTCGCGTAGGGGGAGCACGCAACGAAGAGGACCTGCGCTTCATTAGAAGGTGCTGCCACGATGGGAGAAAGGGGGACGAGCACCTTGCGCCGAGTATCTTGTCAATTTGACGCCTCTCTCATCGCCTGCACCGCCGCCTTCAGAATATTGATTATATCTTTTTTAAGACTACTAGCAGAATTACGCCCCGCCGTCGTCTTTCCGCTTCATCAGCGCTGCTGCGACCTGGTGGTGTTTTCGTGCCGTTATCGCCCCCTCGCTGTCATCTCCTAGCTCAACACTGATTTCGTTCTATCCCTCACCGCCCGCTCGTCCTGCCCTGCTCGCCCTTCCCCGCGACAGGCGGCAACGCCCAGGTGGATTGGGAATTGCACTTAACTGAAGCGCCATCTTAGGCTGCAGCGCCATCTAGTGGAGTGATACTACAAACGAACAGCATAAAAACCTTCTCCATGAAGGAAAAAAAACAACTAACGTATGCCAACTTTCAAAAAGATAGGTCAAACGGTGTAGGAGTTCATCGATCTCGAACACACCAACATCCATTTATTTAAATATATTGTAACAGTACATCGAGCCGCCCTTCGCCGCGGCCGCTCCCGCCCTAAGCTTTCCCTTTGTCGCCGCCTTCTCGGAAAGGTGTCTCATTCACCAGTCATTACCGGATGCCGCAGCTTTGTGTTTCCCGGAAGGTACCCGCTAAATGCAAATTAGATTTTCAGAATTTTAGGCATTTTCAGAAATACATTTCAACGGGCATGCGCCGATATTGGATTGGGTGAGGTCAAGCCCTATTCCCACACCATTCGTTCAAACACAACGAATGGTGGGCTTCCTCACCGGGGAATGGGTGGTAGACAGAGATTCGGTGGTGAATTTTGTTGCAATGTAGATTCATACAGATGAAAATTTCGAGCGAGAAAGACTGCGATGTAGAGGTGAAAATTTCGGCCTAGTAAAGTTCGAGCTGCCTTCGTTGCAAGCGCGGAATGCAAGAATTGCACTTTACCATTGTTACCGTCACATTAGGGAGTAATATTGCGCAGGCGTTCGTGTGCCGCCCTCCGCATTACCATCGGCTAGGGTCGCGTAGCGAAAGGGTGATTGTGTTGTCCCCGTTCGCCAGTGTCCGATGTATTCGGCTCGTGAGTGACCTGCCTGGCGCCGCCCCAGCTCGCCAGGCGCTTAAGGGCGCTACTGCCGCCTGCCTGCCGCCGCCTCCGCCAGCCGTCGCGCATTACCGCCCTCGCCGTCGGGTCAGGGCGAAAGGGACTACCCGCTTACCTCCCCGTCGCGCAAAAGAACTCACTGATGGACTGGACATTGATTCCGTAACATGTTCACTGTAGTAGTTTGTTTGTTAGTTTGTTTTGATGCTGGGCAAGCCGCGAATTGGCTGTGTAACGTAGGGCATTAATTTAATACTATAAGATTATATGAACCAAAGAAGAATATTTCTCTTCTTAATAATGCATGTTATTCGTCCTCCTTCCCGCCTCCCACGATGTATTAGAAAGAAAGGGCAAAATCAAATTATAATCCTTTATTCGTCCTGGGAAGGGAGGGGAATTATTACAATATATACCCAAAGTTTTAAAACAATGATAATTGTCTGCGAATAAAATGTATTTTGAAGACTGGTAGGAAGTGAATCTCTGAAGAAATAACATATCACGTTTCTCTTCATACAATATAGAAAGAAATACTCTAACAGCAATAATAATGTTTGAATATCATCAAGAATGCAAAATTCTCCAATAAGCACATCACTTGGACGCCCCTGCGCATCGTCGTCGGCGATCGCTTTCTCTTCGCTCGTCGGCGATGTGTTCCCGACGCCTCATGATTGAGAGATCCTGCGTCAGCCGCTCCCGCTGCCCGCTGTCCGCGCCAGCCTCTGGTCGGAGTGAGTCAATATCACACCCTGCGCCAGCGCTGACGACAACACTGAAGTTGGGAGTTGATGAGAAAGTGGCAATGGCGGCAGTGGTGAAGGCGGTGATGACGGCCGTGCTGGAGGTGGTGGTGACGGCGGTGGCGGAAGGCACAGGAGGAGATTGCGGTGGAGTACCAGTAACGGTGATGGTGGTTACGGTAGTGATAGTGGTAGTTATGGTGGTAGTGGTAATGATAGTGGTAGTGGCGGTGACTAATTCTTTATTTTGTTCTTCCGAGCACGTCAACTACTAAGGTCAGTTGATCCGTTAGTGCAGAGAATGCTTTTATCCCTGAAGTTGACAGCGATTTCTTCTCCGCTGATTGGCGAAGATCTGCGGATCTACACCGGGCTTCCGGAGCATTGGCTCCTCCGGGTATCTCGGAGCGGAGCAATGCCCCAGCCGGGCAAGCCCTAAGCCCCAACGTGTTTCCTGACGTGTGTAGTAGTGTAGTGCGTGAGGATGTGTGTAAGAGGAAAGAAGGACAAGGAAAAGCAGGAAAGATCGCGCTTCGACCGGGATTGTAGTTTGGTTCTTATCTCTTTTCTTAGGGCACTGATCCGACATTCGCCTGGTTTCGTTCTTCCCACGGAAAACTACCTATCAGAGTAGACGACCGCAATAATTTTCCTCTACACAGCGGCTGAATTTGAGCTATCCTGGAAAATCGTCGACGGGGTTTCGAACCGCAGGGCCTCCCGAACAGAGAAACCTGCGGCAAAGCAAACTCTGAGCTAATCTCAGTAAGTTGAGGGACGGAGGGATGAGATTGAGTTGGCGGGTGGCGGGTGGCGAGTGGCGGGAGCGCTGCGAGCGAGCGGGCAGTGACCGTGCGACGGACAGGCAGCCGTGTAGAGGGATGGGACAGGGGTGAGGAGGCGGTTGGTTGGGTAAGTAGGTGGTTGGATGTTTAAGTGGTTGGGTGGGTAGATGATTGGGTGGGTAGGTGGTTGGGCGGGTAGGTGGTTGGGCGGGTAGGTGGTTGGATGGGTATGTTGTTTGATGGGTAGGTGGTTGCGTGGGTGATTGGGCGGGCGGGCGAATTGGTAGGTGGGTTGTTTGGGGCGGGCGGGCTGGCAGATGATGGGAGGGTCGGGAAAAGCGTGCGAGGAGGGGGGAGGGAGCGAAATGGTGTTGGAGGCGTGGATGGGCAGTGGCGGTCAATGGGCAACAGGCGGCGGGCAGCGCTTCGCGGGCGTAACGAATGCCAGGGGCGGCCTCTGAACGCCCTTCGCCCCGCGGTCAACAGCCGTCAGCGCGGCGGCGCCGGCGCCGGCGCGCGCTCCGTCCGACACGCCGCCAGCTCCGCCGGCAGCGCCAGAGACGCGCGTGGTGCAGATTGCAAGAAGGTCTAGAACAGGGGTGTCCAAGTCGCAAGGCCTCAAGGGCCACAACTAAAACCTTTAATATGTTAGCGGGCCGTACTTACATTACGTGAGCGAATCAATCTGACTTTTGATTGTCGGCAGTTTATCTGGCTGGTCTGAAGCGAAAGGTGAGAGGATTGAGCCATCAGTGTTTATCAGGCCGTAATAACATATGGCTCATGCGCTAGACGCCCAATGCTTTCACCCGTCATGAGTCCAAGGGACTTTTAGTTTTGAGTAATCATCTTTTGTGGGCCATAGTAAATGGGACCTCGGGCCGCCAGTTGGGTAAGCCCTGGTCTAGTCCACTCACCAGGCGAAGGGCCGATATCGCCCCCACCCCCGAGGGGGTAATGGAATTTTGAAGGGGTCTATGAGCTAGGGGTCGATTGGAAATCTATAGCAGCATATGAACCGGCGATTGGTAAATATATTCAAGTTCCCATTAATTACTACAAATATTAAAGTTGATAATTAATTGTTTTATGATATAGGGAAACAAAACATGTGATAATAAATCCAAAATTCGCTTCCTTGTTATCTGCCATTCAGTCTTAGTAAAAGAGGCATAGCTAGGTCAAATGAAACCGGACCATTACACCGGTTCCCCGAAGTAATGTCCCTTTATTTACGTCCCCTGCGGAGGGATATCGGCAAAGAAAAAAACAACAAACAAATCGCACTCTATGGTAATTTTCTCCATTTCACAATACATATTCTTATACCAAATAGATTTAAAACTTAATTTCACTTTTATTGCAGATGCCCCATCCCGACTTTTTGCATTGGGGTATTCGAGAATCTAGCAACTCAATTGATTAAGATGTTAGGAATACTCAACGAAATATAACTACATGGTATTTTATCGCGGAAGAATATATCCATTCCAATACGCACTGGAGAAATGTTATGATCGGTTAAAACACTTAACACTTTGTAACAATAATCCTCGTGCCGTATGTAAAGTCGTGGAAATGGTAAACCAAAAGTCTCGAAAGTTTAATGAAGATGGCTCTTTCTTCACAAACATTATTAACTGACGTGGTTGTTAACATTAGATTGATAGGTGAATTTTGTGTACATTCGTTTCGTTTACAATCCTTAGATTAATTAAAATATTTTATTTAATATACATTTAAGAATTCATTGCCATTCCTGATTTAACAAGTAGAATAGAATCAATATAACTCGATAGTGGTGCAAATTATTCCTAGTTTTCAATTTAACGGTAGCTTACACACTATGCAGCTGAATATTATTTTGCAAACGCACCTCTGTCCATTAACCTTCTTTAAAGGTTTTGTTGCCCACAACTTCGTTGTTGTCCAGGAAACCAACGCATATGTGGGTCTGCGATGAATTTTTTAGTTATACATAATGACAAACAACTAGAGTTAACAAGCGTTCATAATCAAGAACAATGTATTTTAAGTACAAGAATATGAAACAACAAACAGCTCTGCAAATACGCTTTCATTTTTCCATTTGCCAACACATTAGTAATCCCCGAGTTTTCGAGATGCGACCAGGCAACTAGCTCACTGGAAGTCTGCGACACGAGAGGCAAAACGTCGGCCTCTCAAGCGGCGTCACCCGAACAGTCAAGAAGACATGAACTCGAGCCGCAGAAGCTTACAGTAGTGTTGAAAGACATCGCATCACCTAAAGAAAACGGGCATTCTGTATTTGGTCATCGCGTAATTAGTAGAAATTGGTAATCATACTTTATGAGGATTCTACGATGTTTATGGTTCCATTACCTTCATAACTCACTAAAGTGCAAATAAAGTAGTGTATTTTTAAGATTGTATTGCATATTACAACTGTGAACAAGGTGATGCAGTTTTTTTAGTACTACTGTATATTTTTGACGTTGTTTAGCACATTTCTTAGGCCGTGAGCCCCGTTAATAAGGACGTTCGCGAATTAATTAACATGATTCATTTTATAAAGCAGGAGACGTAACAATGTCCTAATGCCATCGGCCACTTAAAAAAATCAAAGTATGTTTATGTTTACAAGTGCTCACTGGTTTCTTGACTCCATCACAGCCTGTCATCTCTGCCTTCTCAAATACTATCATTTCAATTCATCCCTATCATTTTTCAGTCCCCATTAATTACAGAAGGCAATGGTTGAATTGGGACAGTCACTGTGTAGAAGCACATATTTTTAAACATTGACCTAATCGTGCACATTGTCAAGATTTGTATTTTGCCGACATGATATGGACGTTGTAATGAAACGAAACAAACTTATGCACCAAGAAGCGATATCCGAAGAAAAAGATATTCGAGTTTCGTTATGATGTTTCGTTATACGTTTATCTTTAAAACTTTAGAAAACAGTTTCTAATAATAGTTATTTCTATGATTATTTTACATGATAGTCTTACTGAAATTAGTGAAGTTACAGGTGTGTTGCAAAGAACTCATTTTGTTACCTTCTTAATACGAGTGTAAATAATGATAAAATTGTTCACTAATGAACTATAAAAACTCATTGCCAACACACTCTCGTCACACACACACTACCACACACTCTCACAGTCACACATACACTCTCTCACACACACACATACACACCTACACACACACTACACACAACAAAACACACACCACTCACATACACACACACCAATCCACACACACACCTCACATACACAACACTCACACTCACAATAACACACACCTCCACTTCACATACACATTCACACTCAACACTCAATACACACACACTCACACTCACATACACGAACACACTCCACAAACACTCACACACAACACACACTCAACCAGACACACACACTCACATACACCACACTCACATACACCACACACACTCACATACACACACACACACCTCACATACCACACCACTCACATACACAACTCAATACACACACACACACTCACATACACACACACACTCACATACACACCACTACATACACAACCACTCACATACACACACACAGCACTCACATACACACCACTTCACACTCACATAACCCACTCAACTCATCATACACACACACTCACTCACATACACACACACTCACTCACATACACACACACTCACTCACATACACACACACTCATCACATACAACACACACTCACTCACATACACACACACGTCACTCACGTAACCTGTGTGGTTTGCCGGGTTTTTTGTAGAATAGACGCGCCACCGGGAGCCTCCGCTGTGTAAAGGCGACTAAAGGAGCAGCTGTCCGCTTCCTTTCCCTCTATATCCTTACTTTCCCACCTAGTTTTCTTCCATCCCGCAAGATCCAATAGTGGACTGAGTAGCTTATGGATCTGCTCCCTAATCCCTACGAAAATCCCTTTCTCACCTTCCTTCCAATTCCATCTTGCTGGCGCGTAGCATATAAAACGCTAAGGGAAGGTCCACCCCGACAAATAAATCCAGTGGATGGGTATGAGTGAGCGTCAATAACTTACTACCCCAAGCGAGTCGAGCGTTGACGGCCGATATCTCGCACGATTCTGATCGGTGAAAGCCGATAGTCGGTGGCCGCTCCATGGATTTTGGGGGGAGCCAAGCTCACACGTGTGTCTGGGAAGAGAATAGGAGAGTGAAAGTTTCTGGGAGCTGGGGAAAAAGATCGCGATCTTGCATTTTGTCCTGGCCAAGGAAATAATGTCCACGGGAGATAAGCGTATGTCGTTCCATCCGATCTGACTTTGATGAAGATGGTGGACATGGAGGAGTCACTATCTGTATTAGCTTGAAGACAGTTTGAGGCGGAGACGCAGAACTTCACCTCAGACATGGGGTGTCGATCTGAATACTGATGGTTATGAAGGCCTCGACGAGGTGAGCCTACGGGAACAATGTAATTGCGGAAGACTGTTGAGGCACGGAACGGATCTGCCGCTGACGTCGGGTGTTAGCCGGAATTCTGATGATCGTGGGTAGTTCTCGGCGGCGGAGTGGCGAACCGCAGTTATTGGTGTGATTTGCTGAGGACGGTGGAGGCGGAGAGCAGGTTTCATCCACAGACTTCTGATATTGGCCGCGAATGTTTCTGAATATTGTGTGGGCAGCTTGAAGCGGCGGCGGAGTTGCGGTCCACAGTAGGCGGTGGAACGACTTGTCGAGGAAGAGAGACGGTGAAACTACGAAAGTGGCAGAGAAAGCTTTCAGAGTCGGTGCAGGGAGGAACTTCCAACATGCGAGTTCTCAGGCACGGACAAACCGTTGATGAGACACCGACAAGCAAATCTGAGATGGATTGGGCATGTCGTGGGAGG
>BOPP01000096.1:3969182-4000264 GCA_017312745.1 Gryllus bimaculatus | reverse complement strand
CCCCCGACGGTTCCATTGACTGACTAGTGTTTCCGAACGCCATCTGATAATGTCATTAGTCACGTAAGGGTAGTGGTGAGAGGTGACTTTCATCCGCTGGATGGCGAGATCCAGCGCCGATATACACGTCGACTTGCTGGGATTTATCCAACCAGGTATCTCCCACCAGTGGGGCACCGTCCCCCAGCCGCGACAAGCTCTAAGCTCCTGAGCGGTCTCTCGGCATGTCACAGTGTAGTGGATGTTAAGTGTTAGCGTGTGTAGGGTTTATGTTACGTGTAAGGCGTGAGGGTAGGACAAGGGAGAGGAAGGAAAAATTGCCTGGGGTCCCTGGCCCGTTTGTTACGGTACTTTTTTGACATTCACTTTGATATTGATCGGGGAAACTACGGAAAACTACCGACCCGAGCAGCCGGCTGCTAGAATTTTCCTCCCAACAGAGGCTGAACCTAGCTAGTGTCTGAAATTCGTCAGTACTAGAATCCTGGACTTTACAGTAAGAGCCTCCCCAGATGCTCTGAGCCCCGTCAGGGGGTTGCGACGAGGCTTCGAGCACCCGGCCCACTGCTCACGCGCGAAGGCTGTGTCGTCCATTTCCTGCGAGGGGAGGCGTGAAGGGTCGAACTGCACCTCGCTTTTCATATCTCCTACCTTTACAACTCCTCCTGTACAAATCCAACTATACATCAATAATCCCAAATTTCGTAACCTTGTCCTACCCCACCACCGTATCACACCAATCCCCCTCCAGCATACACGGAAAAAGCATCCCCTGCATATCCTTCAACATCCTCCTCTCATAACCCAGGCCAGAGGGCGGACCAAACCAGATAAACCTAAATTAACCGACAAATTATTGACTTACGAACTTACAGTTTGAATACATACTACAATAAGTTCCCTGTTCCCCATATCCCTCCCCCTCCTAATCCCTTCCCATATTCTTTCTCCGGTCTTCACCCCCACAGTGTTATTCTATCCTAATAAAACAACCCATCTTTCCTTAATATAATAACCCTACTACCTAACACCCAGATTCCCAACCCCCACTCTGTAAGGGGAAGAGGAGTCGACAATCTACGAAGACGACCCAGTTCGAAGAGACCCCTCACAGGATCGGGCAAACTGACCAACAGCCATTTCGCGTTCGCGTTCTCGTTCTCGTTCTCGGTTTTCACTGCCCGACATTCTGAAGTCGCATTAAGGCGAAGGAGCGAGGGATTCAAGTGGATGGAACTTGATACTAAGTGGGTTTTGGAGTACAACGCTTGCTTTTACTCTTAAGCATTTAATTGGAATGTCATGATCAAAATAATTGTTTGACTCATTTCCGACAACTATATCATCCTGGTAAATTTCCTTTTACATACCGATTCTCTAGAATTGATGGCTACTTTATTCCAAACTCTGTTTCTACTTGCTACTAAAGAGAAATATTCTGCGTGCCACGGCGCATATTAAATGTCTTCAAACTCATACAGATGCATTCATGAATTTTTAGTGTACTTTTAGAGTATTTAACATTTTAATCAAAAATTAAGTTTATTCAGAAAACAGAAAAAATGTGTTTAAATAAGCTGTTAATGTTTAAATTTAAAAGGGAAACTTAGGTCTTAAAATTATCTATTCTTTCAGATAAATTCATTTCCTTTTTTGTATAGACACTGTAATTGCAATGTTTTCAATTTAGATCACAAGATAAATTAGTTCACAAATTCATTATAACACATATGAATAAATCAATTAATGATAATGCTCGTTGAAAAACAGTATTTAAAGTTTTAAACAGAGAAGTAATAACGAATAATTGCAACTTATATTGAATAAACTTACTAAAGTACAGACTCTAAGAGGCCTAAATCTTTTCATCTTCTTGTTTCTTGTGCTGCAAAATGTATTTATTGTGCTGTGACTCTTGTATTCACAATTCCGTGTATATGTTTGCTGGCTAGGACTTTCATTCTTGTATTCAGTGCTTAATTTGTCGGAAACAACTAAGGGAGTTCGGAATTCTCACTAATACCAATCATAAATGTGAACATGTATTCACTCAAATATTTACATAAAAATACATTTTCTTAATGTAAGGTATTACATGACTAAGGCATATGACATACATTTTATGTAATGCATTCTTCTAATCGAAATATGTTTGTAATATTTTCTTTATTTAATATACGAAGAAAGCTGATACATTTGATTCAAATCTTCGCAGCATTTCGAGTCTAGTGATTTTTTACCAATTCCATTCTAAATGACCATTTTGTCTTGACGACTGATTCATAAATAATTATTTTGTTCCTGATAGTAATAAATACGCAATTTAATGTACAAGGCCGTTTTGTATTTATCGCAAATTATACTAGTACCCCTTATCTTGAGCATTGTGTTCCAGGATTCAGCGACCTTTGGCGAAGTGGGGTCTCGCTCCTCCCAATATGGGAAGAAGGAGAGAGCTCCCGGCGCCTTCCTAGGATGTGGAGGTGAGGGTTGGGTGGGGTTGGGTGCGGCTGAGAAAGGCCGCGAGGTCACCTGCGCATGCGCCGGCCCAGGTGTTGCAGACGATCGGAATCAGTTACTGCGCGCGTCCACGAGGCCGAAGAGGGCAAGCGAGCCCGGCAGTGTCTGCTGATAGGAAATGAAGATGAGACGAACGCGGTGCGGGCGAGCACGAGACAGCTTAATGAAGCTCGGGAGAGGGAGGCTAAAGTAAAAGAAGTTGAGAAGAAGAGGAAAGAATAAGAGGCGTGTGTGAGAGAAGGAAGAGGAAATATTTCAATAAATACGGACATAATACAGGATGAAATGGATTGAAACAAACAAGATAAAAATATAAATCGAACAAAGTGCTCGGGAAAAGAATGACAAGAAAAGTTATGGAAACGAAAACATAGGAAGAGCGAGAGAGAAACAGCGAAAGAGAAATGAATATATATTAACAATTATCAAAGATGCCGATTAGATGTGTATAAAAAAGAGAGAAAAAACTATCATTAAGAAGAGAAAATGGTTATGGATAATATGAGGAGACGGAATGAGTCACTAACTCATGTAATACATCCGAAAATGGGAAAAGCCACTAAGAATATCTAAATAACTGAGCAATTCGCAATAAACTACGTATGGATAAAGAAGCTAGAATATACCAAGAGATGTATAATGGTGTGTGGGAAAATAAAGAAATTTAAAAAGAAATTATAGAAATATGAGAATGTGGAAATTGGTGAAATTTAAAGGGGAGGGGAAGAAATACGGAAGCTGATACGAAGAAAGGTACGCGAAAAGGAGCGGAAAGGGAAGGAAGAAGAAATGTTCGGAAAGAAGAGGAGTTTAATATGAGGAGAGAAAAAAGGGGAATTTAAAACAAGCGCGCGATACGAAGAAGACATGGGAAGTCTCAGGATAACAAGTTCCGATGCAATGCAAAAGGGAAATAGAAACATAGAATAGAAAAAGGAAAAAATGAGAGGATTTTTGATGAAAAGAGTGGAAACGTGAGAGAGAGGGGGGGGAGGGGAGAGAGAGAGGGGGAGGAGAGAAGAGAGAGAAGGGAAGAGAGAGACAAGGAGAGAGGAGGGGAGGGAGACGAGGGAGAGAAGACAGAGAAGAGGGAGGGAAGAGAGACAGAGGGGGGGAGAGAGACAGAGGGGGAGAGAGAGAGAGGGGGTTGAGAGAGAAGCAGAGGTGGAGGAGAGAGGCAGGGGAGGAGAGGACAGAGGGGGAGAGAGAGAGCAGAAGGGGAGAGAGAGACAGAGGGCGGAAGAGAGGACAGAGTGGAGAGAGTAGATACAGAGGGGAGAGAGTAGACAGAGGGCAAGAGGAGACAGAGGGCAAGAGAGAGAAGGAGGGCGAGAGAGAGGGACAGAGGGCAAGAGAGAGAGAGACACGAGGGCGGAAGAGAGGACAGAGGGCAGAGAGGAGAGAAAGAGGCGCGGAGAGAGAGAGAGCAAGAGAGACAGAGGAAGAGAGACAGAGGGAAGAGCAGAGAGACAGAGGGCAAGAGAAAGACAGAGCACAGAGAGGAGACGAGGAGAGACAAAGAGGGGACAGAGAGAGGCAGAGGCGAGAGGAGACGAGGAGGGCAGAGGAGAGACAGAGCGAGAGGAGACTGGCGAGCAGGGAGAGAGAGCAGAGGCAGAGGAGACAAGGCGAGTAGAGAGACAGAAGGGCAAGAGAGAGAGAGACAGAGGGCGAGAGAAGAGAGCAGGAGAGGAGAGAGGACGAGGGGAGAAAGAGGCCGAGGGAGAGAGGAGACAGAGGGCGAGAGAGAGGCAGAGGGCGAGAGAGAGAGACCAGGAGGGCGAGAGAGAGACAGAGGGCGAGAGAGGAGAGAGAGGGCGAGAGAGCGGAGGCGGGCAAGCGATGGAGAGAGAACAGAGAGAGAGACTGAGAGAGAACAGAGACGGGAAGAGGGAGGACAAGGGAGAGAAGATTAGGATGGCGGAGAAGAGGAAGAGGCGAGAGAGAAAGAGGGTGAAAGTGACAGAGGGCGAGAGGCAGAGGTAGAGATGAGCGGGAGCAAGAGAGGAACGGAAGAACAATCGTACGGAGAGAGGAGAAGCGTACGATGGGAGTGAAAAAGCGAACACAAAACGTGCCCGAAATGCGAAAGCGAAGAATCCTTCCGAGAGCCAACGCGGCAGGTGGCGGTGCGGCGCAAAAGGGTAGCGCTGTCCACATATGGGCCCGGCGCGGGGCGGCGCCGCGCAGGGAACCAGTTCCCGCGAGTGGATTTAGGCGGCGCCCTGCGGTGCGGTCGCTCGCCCCGCGCGCACCCAATTCGCTGGCCGCCGACCAGGCTAAATAGAGCCATGCCGCTCTCGCAGCCTTTTCATTAAGGCGAAGAGTGATTATAAAGTGAGTAAACGCTCTGTTGGATTGGGGCCACCTGAAGGATGTCTGTATCCAAATCAAACTTGACACGTGGTTATTAAAGGCTATGAAACGCTTGGGCCTCAATGAAATCTGCAATAGTGAAATTTTGCAGCTTTAAGAAAATGTGCTTATTTTTAACAACGGTGTTGTCAAAAGAAGAAAAAAATAATGAATTCATTGACATTAGTAGTATTCTGACGCAATAAAAATTGAAAAATAAAACTTAAATAAATCTATCACTTTTAATATATACATATAGTTATTTTCTAATACTTTCCAACATTTTCATAATTCTTCTAACATTTTCATAATAACTCTAAATTAATGCAATTTGATCTTTTACTTGAAAATATTTTAGACTGTTCAATAGTAATTCCATAGTAATTTGTCAGAACGAGTTTTCCTATTAATAATAACATAGATTGCACTCCACATCACCCCCCACAGAAGACAATAATAAATATATAAAAAAACGATATAGCTTTCAATAATTTTCAGTACTTAAGGAAGTCATTCAATATAACAGTTGTTTATGCTATATTTATAAAGATATGAGTTAACAAATAAAAATTCATTTTAAATTCAGCATAAGGAAAAAATCTTTAGAAGGAAACATTAAATCGATTGGGCATTGTACCTGCAGCCACCTCCAGGAAAAATCTTGCGATCCCGACTACAGTTAATCTGTTAATATATCAGCTTATAAGCACCGCTCAGTTCATACCCCTTAGGGGCAGAGTTTTTCTGGAGGCGGGAGAAGCTTCCAGCTCTACCTCGTGCGAGGCATCCGTCAACCGATGCCACGTGACTGACTCCATTTGCGCGTGGCTCAAATCTCTTCCAAGAGCTGCCACCGATGCCCAACGCCTGGCGACATCATGTTGGACTCCGGAGGGGAAGTTAAGGCTGGTTGACCACGAAATTTTTGAGACGGGCACAACTGCCAAATTAGCGCATGTGCAGTGGAACTTTTTTTCGTACACATTTTCACTATTTTCAGATTTTTTTCAGGTTGCGAGAGTTTTATATTTCTTCTTAGTGAGGAGATTTCAACTTCTGAAGGGCAGTCTCTGCTGCGCGGCAGAGAAGGAGCCTCTCGTCTCGTCTCGTTTTGTCGAGTGGTCGTCGGCGCCGGTGGTCGTTGGTGGCTACCGGCGCCGCAGACCGGTTTCCGGTGGAGAGACCGCCGCCGCCGCCGCGTCTTATCCGTAGGACGCCTCATTAGAAGCGGCTGCGGGTGGCAGGCGACTCTGCGGTCTCTACTTGCGCTGCGGCGCCGTCGGCTCTTGGCTGGACGCGCGGGCGGCCTCACCCGTCGCGCAACCACGCCCAGGGAGCGCCTTAAGGCCCATTTACAATGCAAACATAAGTATAAGCATGGCGTTCATATAAAAGTTAGAACTAAGCGGACTCAAAGAAAAACAATGCGTCTGCATAAGCATAACACGTAAGACGTTAACTTTAAAGCTTGAAGCTTCTGTGCTTATGCGTAAGTTAGACATAAGACATGGACCAATCGCAGAACGGTAACTCAAAATCGAGAATTGAAATTGAAGCGAGGTCGATAGAAGAACTAGGGTTTGAGACACTACTGTTTAGGTGGTTGTCAGTCACGTCTGTCCTACCTGGGTTGGTGCATTTTCCCAGGTCCCATTTTCCGGTTGTGGAGCCAAGAGTTAACGGTGACAAGTGAAGACTGCATACAGGGGATAGCATTGCTGTGACGCAAGCCCGCACAGTGCGCTCCTGGAAGCAGCCGCCCCTACTGATACCGCAGAAGTAGAGGGGACTTGGAGAGTTGCGCCGCGCCTCCGGCGACTTCGGCTGTGCGAGGCGACTACCTACTTAAAATGTTTTCTTTTATTGCTTCGGCTCGTCCAACAGGAGACACACACTGACTGGAGAGGCTCTCAGCCGCTCGCTGTATACCGCATGTCCTCTGCTGGTTGATTTTTTCTCCTATATTCGAGGAAGATTGGCCTTGTGATGACTAGCGATCAGCCAATCGTCCGTTCCTATAGATGGGAATGAGGTCTGAATAGGGAAGGAGGGATTGCAAGGGGTACGTTGCTCGTTGTTTAAGGCATTGCTCTGGCATTCTGATCAGGAGAGACCACGAAAACGATCAATCAGAGAATCTGTCCCGTCCTTTTTTTTCAGAGAGTCCTCCAGTCCTTTTTTCAGGCAGTAGCCGACTGTTGCTCAGTAGAGCTATTTAGTTGGTGTCGAAAATACTCCGACAGACGGGAATCGAAAAGATGACCTCCATGTCAGGAAGTACTTATTGCGTTCTCTGACAACATTCGCTATTTTCAGGCAACTAAATGTCCATAACCTCATAAATAAGATACAACAATTTGAAGGCGTATGTTTGCAATAATTTAAGAAGGAAGCGAGACATTGAAATACATCTAAGTTCATTTATCCTTCCAAGGTAACATTCTCAATAAAAATCTAATGATTTATAAAACAAATACATTGATAAGTGAAACTATAGAGTCCTCTATCAGTTACTTCAATAGAGCTGTTTTGCAGGTACGTAAATACCTTTCTTTATTTGCAGAATAACCGTGATATCTTCTAATCGATCGTGGTATTCATAAGTTCATCTAAAGATCTTACCATTCATAAGATAATCCAACTAAAACAACTAATTCAAAGTGGGTATCAAGTGAATTTAAAACTAGAGATGTGTGGTCATAATTAGAATATGAGAGCTGTGTTGAGCGCGAGCGGTCAGATGCACGATTAACAACAAACTGTGAATGCTGAATAGAAAAAAAGGTAGCTACAATATTCAGTACAGATTAAACCTACTGCAGAACTCCTCACCTCTTTGAATAAAAAAAATTCCATTCAATTACTTTGCATCTTCCCGGGTGAGTGTTCCCGAAACAAACGTCTTTTGTTCCTTCTGGCGGGACATACGAAGCGAGATCCTGCGGGTGCGGTGCTTATAACATTCACCGCGAGTGGTAGACAGGAGCGCCTCCTGAAAACCACTGGACTCGAAGTTCACAGCGAAGCCAGCAGCACGAAAAATGAAATAGAGGGGGAAGATGAAGGCAAAGAATGAAACAGTGTTATAGAGACAAATAGAAGAAACGTGTGAACATGAGAATAGTTAAGAGGGAGGAAGATAGATGCCACATGATACAAGATGTAACCGATTCGCCCCTCTTCTGCATCGGAAGATGTATTCAAGGAAATGGTCTGACCGAAAATATAACTACTTTGCGGATTATTTGAAACAGACGCACATGAAATTTTTTTCATAAAATACTGTCCCAATGGCTTGGGTTTTATCACACTGGCTTCCTAAACCCGAGTTTACTTGTTTATACCCGGCTGGGGGCGGTAGTTTCAAGACGGTAGGAGTACTGAATGTGCCATGTCAATTAAAATAAAATCTTTGACCAGCAAAATTAATTTGTCGACAATTCCCGGTTAATCAGATCCACTATTCCCCATTCAGGGAAGCACTTAATACACGGCTATTGCGTCAGTATCGGCATTACAAAGGAGAGTCAATAAAAGTTTGAACGGTGGCTGTCAATATTGTGCCAAATTCGACAATTCCTAACAATGCAGTGTATGCCGCAATGAGGCAACAAAGAAGTTTTCAGAGTCCGAGAATTAAGACATTTTACGACGAAAGGTAGTTCTTACCTCCATGCTTTTCACAACAAAAGTAACGAATCCTGCCGAGATTCATGACCTTATAACACGACGAGTTATGAATGACATTTTTCACTTAAAAAATGCATTTCCTTTACAACAGCGAAACACGTCGCTTTTTCTACCGAGGCAAGCGGAAGCGGCGGAGGAAGCTGAGAGGAGGGCGCAGGCACGCGGAAACTATTCGGCGCCGCGCCGGCGGAAGCAGAGCCGGGGGCACCTGCCTCGGCCCGGCCGAGCCCTGCCCTCCCGGCCCCACTGCCCGCCTCGCGGAAGCGCGGTCCACTGCAGGCGGGGCGCCCCCGGAACTGGCCGCGCAGCGGTGATGTTGGCTGGCGTAGCGATGGTTATATGATGGTCACGGTGAATGTGATTGTGGCGGAGTTGGTGAAAGATATGGCGAAGGAGATGGTGGTGAAGGAGATGGTGATGCTGAAAATGGGTGAAGGTGATGGTGAAGGCGAAGGTGATGGGGAAGGCGACGGTGATGGAGAAGGCGTAGGTGATGGTTGTGGAGGTATTAGTGATGCTTATTCAGAGGTGGGCATAGTCGAAAATTGATCATGAAATGGAATGAAAATTGTTCTGGAGGATGTTAATGTGATTTGGCTGAATTTAGGTGAAGACAGACGTGGGTTGATCAATGTCAGTTAATATAGGTACTCAAAGCCTAGCACTGTCAAATGAGACTAGGTTGGTCAAAATGGATCTAGGTTGGTCCAGGCAAAGGTGGTTCTAGGTAAGTCTAGATGGGCTTATTTGAACCTAGGTGCATCGAGGCTGACTCAGATGGGCCTAAGCGATCTAGGTCTCTCAGACCACATAGGAACATGTAAACTATGCACTGTGAATCTGCTGCTGTGGTGGCGACTACAATTCCTTATTAATAAATATCTACATGTATAATTCAGTGATTCAGATGTAACCGTTTAATGGACAAATTGACATCTCTCTCAATATATATAATCCTCATTTGCTTTTCGAAGTAGTGTGTACCTACCAATGTTTACAATATTATTTTTAGTTACAATATTGGAGCCGTGTATATCACTCCTGGAAATTAATTCGAACTTGCAACTATACTACGCCAGGGGCCGCCCCTGTAGTACTATTCAACATGACAAAAAGCTGTTATTTGATGAAAATCACTCTCAAGCATTGATTTAATCGGTTGATTGATTTACAGGCTTGTCAACAGCTAAGGTCATCGAGCACGTACGTTTAATTCATTTTTATCCCGGGAGGTGGCAGTTATCTTCTCGAGCTGGATGGCGAGATCCGGCGCCGACTTACGGTGACATGCAGGGATTTTCCCTCAACCAGGTATCTCCCACCAGCGTGGTACTGCTCCAACCGGATCATGCTATTACACTACGATATTCACTGATCTCCCATCTTTTGTGGTAGAGTAGTGTATATAAGTGTGTGTGGGGGGGACGGACAAGGACGAGGATAAGAAGATCGCACGCGCCCTGTAGCTCATTTATCAAAATACTCCACCGGAATTTGCCTAGTGTTGATCGAAGAAAGGAAGGAAAACTTCCGATTAGAGCAGGCGACGAATAGAGTTTTCCGCCTAGACAGCAACTGAATTCGAATATATGGCTGCAATGCCTGGGCTTGGCTTCTGCTAGTGTCGAAACACCTGCCTCCGTCGTGACTCGAACCTAGGACCTCCCGATCACAGACGCAGAGACATGAGTTGTTCCCCTGAGACAGAATTGCCTTGATTTCATCGTACCAGCGCAGCGACGAGGCCGGGGGCTGCAGTGCTGTGGCGGCGGCGCCGCGCCGCCCATTGACCGAGGCAGCGTCGAGGGCGTCGCGGCGCCCGCTCAATGGACGCCGCGTGACGCCATCCGCCGCCTCGTGCCGTTGCGTGACCGTTTCCGCCGCCGCCACCGCGGCGCCGCCGCAGCTCGCGGGTGCAGTGGCGTAAGAGCGCGGGTGCGGTTACGTGGACGCGCGGCCAGGCGCTCTGCTCGGAAGCGGTGGCCGGAAATGTTCTCGCAGCAGACAAGAGGCTGACGATCGAGCGATTGAGGGGACGATGATGCGAGAACTGTAGATGCCTGCTTCCTTTGGGTTTTTTTCGGGCACGTCAACTGGTACAACCGTTAGTTCCATAAGTGTAGTGAAGGTCCGTCGGGCAGCCGGCTATAACTTCGCCGTTGGTCATGTTGCCGGCCGGTGTTCAGAGACCGTGTCAGTCGACCTTCTTCGCTAAACGCATTTCGTGCTACTTCGCTATGGTGCCTGCGGATTCCGATTCTGTGACCAAAATGCAATTTATCATCTTTCATAAATGAATTTTTTGGTCTCCATAATGTGAAGTAAACACTTCAATTTTATCTGTTTTGCACCCACTTTGTTGATTGTTGTCCGCTCTGTAGCGAAGCACCCCTCATCATCATCATCCTATCATATCATATCATATCACAATTCAAACATCAATGCGTAACAATCTTGTCATACTGAGGGATACAGCTGAAAAGCTGATCTTGAAAGGATTACATACGTCAATCGTGTAGCGTCGTCAGTAATCGCCTATACGCCAATAATAACAATAACAATAATAACAGTAACAATAATAATAACAATAATATTTATAATAATCTATAACAGCAACAAGGATTCTGATTATGAGCAGATAAACAGTATTAGGTGAAGCGGCGTTAAGCTGACGTCGCGCGGCCGCCGTGGCGCAGGCTATTGCGGGTGAGTTCTTGTCGAGACGCAAGAGGCCGCGACCGCAGCCTCTCTCCGCCTTTTCCCTTCCCGGCGCCGCATCGGGTGACCTCCGAGGTCCGCGCCTCGAGGAACTCGACGCCTGACAGCTGAGGACGCTTTTTTTCCTCGCGAGTATCTTGTGTTTCCGGGCGAACCGAGTATTTTAGACATTGATGTCCCGACAGTGTAGTTTATGTTATAGGTAGAACGTGACTGAGTTTGTAAATGCTTGGCTGTCCGAAAGACGCTGCGTGCTTGGCACAGGTGCCAAAGTTTCGGTCGCCTTTCTGCGACCTTCCTCAGGGCGAAATGGCGGTCGAAACATTGGCACCTGCACCTAGGTCGTATTTACTGACTCCAGGAGCGGAAGACATCGCTCTAAAGTGGCTGTGTTTCTCCCCCACTGGGACATGTGAAAAGGTGCCGAACAGCACATCGACTAGCGGGGTTTTCTCCCTCAGCGTATCGCTCTAGCGGGACATCGCCCCAGTCGGAAAAAGCGCTAAACTCCTGACATGTGTGGTAGTGTAGTGATTGCGTACAAATGAAAGTAGGTCTATGTAAGGGGAGAAGAAGGGACAATGATGAATGAATGATCGCGCGCCGCCTGTGACTCCTTTGTTAGGATACCGCTTCGGCTTTTGCCTGTCATTGATCTGAGAAACCACAGAAAACGTCCAACCCGCTGAATTTGACCTAGCTATTTAGCTGGTGTCGAAAATCCGACAGTATGAAGCCTCGAACTCTAAGACCTGCCTAGTCAGAAATACAGCCCAACCTAGACTCAGCTATCACTGAGCTATGACTGTTGGTTCATTTGTCCTAATTCTCTTTCCCAAGAAAGAAGTAGAACTCGTTTATCATGTCAGCAACTATGAAAATACGACAATTTGTATCTTTCAAATCAGATGTGTCACTGTTAGCAACGAGCTAGTTCAATAAGGCTTTTAATGAAGGAATGTATCGTCTCGTCTAACTGGTACACTAACATGATTTAATGGAAAATAAGTAATACTTATAAACAACATGCGAAAGTCACACAGCAACAGAAGACTTCGTATTGCTGATCAACCACAAAGGTACATCATGGAGATTATATCACCGTACTATCTCGATTGAAATTCAACAGATACTCTAAGACAATGCTAGTGAACCATTAGTATGTATCATGTATGACTGCTGTAAAAGTTGGGAAACAGTTTTTCTTTCACGTACTGATGCAATATTTTAGGATTATCATTTTTAGAGCTAATATAAAACTAGTGGTACTACATAATAGCACAGACTTTTCCGTATTAGTTTTCTATTTCCATTGGTCTCGGCTAACTATTCGAACTTGCCATATACTCTTGCCAGCTGCCATCTATCGCCACACAAAGTACATTTTTTTGACATTTTCTTAATTTTTCATCAAGCTTCTTGATAGTAGAATCGAATTATTACTTTAAAAATAAAGAAAACAGAAACCTCATTCCAAATGTCAATTTTCATTGCAAAATTTGGAGAGGTGTATAATAAAATGGCATTTAAAGCTTCGGTAAATACGAAATTTGTACCTCTTTTCACAGAAAACTATTGAGTTTTTGAAAAACTTCAAGTTCAAACCGTCATTTCAAACACTTCAGTTCACAAATTCAATACAATATTTTACAAATTGCTGGAAATGTGCATATTAAAGGCGTGAGAGATGTATCAAGAAAATTACATTTGTATAATTTTTAAAAAACAAATAAAACAGCAAAATTAATTCTATGTTTCCTTAAACAGTGTAATTAGCACTATCTGTTGGAAAAGTTTGAAGAAAAAATTTGGAGCCGATTTAGAGAAAATGGTGTTCGAGCGATTCTGAATATGCGGAAGTTTCAGCTTATTTTCACGTAAAACTGTTGAGGTTTCGAGAAAATTGATCTTTCATTATTTAAAGTACAAACATATAAATACATTAATGTAAAGAAATTGCCGATAATGTAAATATTAGCGACGAGAGAGACGAGCCAAAATTTTTGTAATATTTGAAAAAACAAAAGAACAGAGCAATATGACGTTTATGTCATTGTAGAGTGAATTTAGTACAATTTGTACCAAAACTTTAAAGAAAAAAATTGAATCCGTTTATGAGAAAATATTGTTTCTGAATTTCTTTTAAATTACAGGTATTGCTCGCAATATTGCGCGAAAACTACCTAAATTTTTAAAAAATGTATATGACCTTAATAGAATAACTTACTATGGAGAACAAATTTTATTTCAAGGAAAAATCTTTATCTTCAACATTGTAGTTGTAAGAAGACGCCGCAAAAATTTTGAAATTGTGAAATTTTTGAAAATTTAGAGTTAAATTTCAAAATCTGACCTATGCCACCATTTTAAATATATTTCACTCTATTCTTGCAAGAAATTTAAAAAAAGAATTTGGAGCTGTCTTCGAGAAAATTTTGAAAACGTCTTGTGGACTTCAAAGATTCGACTCGAGCCAGATCGACACGGCACAATTTCAAAGAAATCCTACGCATGGTTTAGGCGCTAGTAGTATTCACAGACACCAGACGGACGGGCGGACAGAGGACGAGCGGACGGATCACGGACAAACGGACGTTTTGAAAAAAACACCATTTTTACGTATTCGGGGACCCCAAAACGTGTATTTCTGTTAAAATCTGGAAATTGATTTTCCGTAGAATTACATAACATTTCCTATACTACGGAGAGGATGAGACTGAAAAAGAAGTAAGAGGAGTACACCGAAAACGGCCCGACGAAGAAGGAGAAAGAAAACGAAGACGGACGTGGACTCGCGAATTCCGACGCCCAGTCGCTAATACTCGAGGCGTTTATAGCCCGCACGCGCAGCGAGTCCCGGAACGGCCGCGTGCGCGCGGGCGCGGGCGGAGGTGCGACCTGCTCGGAGGGATATTGTTCGGCGCGCGGCGCGAGGTGCGACTTTGCACAGCCTGTGTACTACTTGAGGAGACACTTGTCACCTCGCGCTGTTTTGACGCCCTAACGGCACCGGGGTGAACGGCTCGGACGCACTCCGTCGGCGCTGCGCAGGTGCGGATCACGTGACCCCCGACGCTCCGCTTCGCAAGTCATTAGCCCGGGGCCCCGGGCACGCGCCGCGGGCGCCGATTCGAGAGGACGTCGACGACGACGGGCCTGTTCGAGGCAGCCATTGGTTTTCAATTGCAAATGACCGTCAAGGGCCGCACTCCAGACTGTGGGCGAAGGAGGAGGTCATTGTCATGCTTCCTTATTATTTTATCGACTGTGATAACGGTTAAATTCAACAATCCACATACATCAGAATTTGGAGTTTATGGTCGAAAATTGTTTTTATACCAAAATTCGTTCCAATTCCATGTATATTAGTCATGGTATAGTGATCTATTGGATGTTATAAATACAATGTCCCAAGTTCACGAGCTGGAATGGAGAGGGGGAAACTGCCATCCAATGGGGTGCTTAAATGTTTGTAATTGAAGCTCCCAATTGGGTGTTAGGGCCTTCTCTCGTTCATCTCGCGTCCTACATTAAAAACGGGACACTACATTAAAATCGGGCTACAAATAATGGGTATGGTCGAGGCTGAAATACTCTTCCGGGGCGTGATGTATGAAAGACGAGAAAGTTATGATTAGGAGATTTAACCCAATTTGACCTCTCTTTTCCAAACGCAGGATAACAGTTGCGCTTCTCTGTTATTTCCCGCTATATGGGTGATTGAAGTGGTGATCATAAGGAGTGAATAATGATGATGAAAGATGGATGATTAAGGATGGGATGCGTGATGGTGTTAGGAGCCAACCAAACGGGTTGTGCCAAACAGGAGATGAGTTTTTCACCATGATTTATGCCTGTTTATACTGTTATTTTTATTAAGGTTTCCGTTTACATAATTGTTGGAAAAAGGATGTTCGTTTCCACGCGGTTTTGTTTCCGCATCGGAACTGGATGATAGATATCTAGCGCTTTTCACGGTCAAATCTTGTGCTTGAAACTACTTAATTTTCGCACCAAATATTCTGCGATATCAAATGAGTTTTACAAATGATGATGACTCAGATGTGTTACTCCGGAGAGAAATATTGGTATACATAGTATAACATAACCATTACTAAAGGTGAGAAAGTAGGTTATGTTTTAAAACCACTAGTCGCTTTATATCGAAGGAAAATCTGGTAAGTAATCAAACAACGAAACAATAAAAATAACATAAAATTCTCCGAGGAACGCACTACTCCGTGAATCTATGTACTCTGCAATCAGCAATACAAAATCATCCACTTGTCTTTTGTGAACGCTTTTTGCCACTCTTACGTTGCGCGTGCAAATTAGTCTGTTTCTGACATTTCGCAAATTTCATTATTTAGTGAAAACTGCATGAACTGTCTCCTGTTGGTCAAGTGGTCATTTTCATTAACAATCATTTTTCGTGGAGCCTATTGATTTTTCTGTAAGACACGTTCAAATATTCCCTCTGTTCAGTGACCAGGCACATTTTGTAGATTTGCCTTCTTTAAACGATTTTGAACCGAACTGTTTGATAACAAGAAGCGAGAAAGTCGTGGAAATTACTGTTGATTTAGAATCTTTCTACGACGGGACGAATTGTCCCATTTCTTCCAATAAAGACAATCGGAGTCCCTAATCCCGCATGGGGCATATTTTCCGTTTCAGACAACAACAAATGATTTCAATAAATATCTTTTAATGAAACTACATCGTGTATGTTTCTTTCATATTACAGCATTGAATTCAATGTCAGAAATATATTTTCATTTAAAGTTTTGAATAAAAAATATGTTGCTTGAAACTATTTAATTTTCGCACTAAATGGTCTACGGTGACGTGGTGGGCTAACTCGTGCTTCCCTTCTATGAGTATCTGTGGGATTACATGGATAACGCCACGTGAACGAATCCGATCTAAACGTCATTCGCTAACTCCTCCGTCAGACAGCCCTGATGTAAAGTTTCTACAAAATATGTAATACGCCTTGAAGGGTATTGATTCAGGCACGACGAAAAGTGATTGTCTCGATAAGAGAATGAGTAACAAGTGAAGGGTGCATTTTGATACCCGAAATATCTTTTTTAAATTATATTTCGTCATTTATCGTAATATACCGTAAACAGAACATACTTTATTTCACAGTACTTAGCACAATTAGATGTGATTTACTCTTCCGGTAACCTCGTACTTTTGATCTAGAGGGCACTGTATTAACAGCCAATTTTTCCCAGACCATTGGTGGCCGCTTCGATCAGGTTTCATTGTATTTAATCGTTCGTTCGGTTCGTTCTGATTTTTTTTTATGTTATTGTTTTCCTCTTGATGACATTTACGTGAATCAGTTAACACTTAACTATTCATAAGTTTGTAGACTTATTAACTAAACTAAAATCGAACTTACAACTGGCACCGCGGTTGAGAAAACCGAATTTAGACTATTGTAGAGTAGACGTGGGAAGAGGGAGGCGAGCCGCGTGGGTGAGGCGCCGTCCCGCGCCGTCCGTTCCTCGGGGGCAGCCGGCCGTGACTTCCTGGTTGCTTGGCGGCCTCTGGCTCTGGCCTCCGCGCGCCGCGCTCCACAGGGACAGGCGCGGAAGAAGGGGATCCAGAGGAAGGGGCACTCAGGGGCAGAAGAAGTAAATGGGGTGGGCAAGTGGAGAGAAAGCTCTTAACAATAAGAAACGGAGAAACATCAACAAGAGTTGGAAAACGAGAATATAATCAGCTGCGGAAGCAGAAACTAACGTAAGAGCAGAGCGGAAAGACATGTCTTTTTTATGGAAAATACTAATTTGTGGTTAATGCAAATTAGATTTGGAACATAACAACACTACATATCAAAACATTAACTACTACATATATTACGTAATTCGTGTAAAAGAAAAAGGAAAAGAGTATTAGTATGTAGGAAAAAGGGGAAACTGGTATTCCCAAGACTACCCTCTTGGATCCGCCTCTTGATACAGTACTCCTGAATATGAAATTCAAAGAGAAGAAATGATAGGAAAGAATTATCCTAATAAGAAAAAATAAAAATAAAATACTACAAATAAACAAAAGTATAAAAAGTTATAAAAAGTATTATATTCTTAATAAAAAACACGAGAATACTAGGGGACGTTATGGTAAAAACAAACATTAGCTCACAGTATTTGCAAAGATAAAAAATACAGAAGAAATGAAATAAGTGTACAGCGGAATGGTAGCGCATAAAAAATACAAGAAATACGATATAGGTACAAGGTAAATGATTAGTGGAGAAAACAATGAAAAACATTGCTGAGCTGGCGCTTGCTGCAAGCGTTCGCGCAGGTGCGGTCGTCGCGACCTCGCCGAGCGCCACCCTGCGCCAGCGCGGCGCCACCGCGTCACCCGGCGTCGCCAGGCGTCGCGTCGGCGCCGACGCACGCCCGCGGCCGCCCCTCGGCTAATTGCCACACGCGCTCGCGCCTTTCTTTTCTACCCGGGAACTAGCTTGTCAGCTAGGTCCAATTCAGCTGCTGACTGGAGGAGAATCCTAGCGGCCGGCTGCTCTGATCGGTATTTTTCCGAGGTTTCTCCGGTCAACACAAGCGAATGCCGGAGCAGTACCTTAAGAAACGGGCCTTGGACCACGAGCGATCTTTCCTTCCCTTTCCTTGTCCTATCGTGCCTTCACGCCCCATCGAACGCGCGCGCGGGGTCACCGCCTTCGCAACTGTGATGGTGAATTTTAGGCAAACATCGATACATAACCAAAAGGTATTCGATATCGATGAAAACATCGACAAAAACATTGATGTTTAAAATACAGACGTTTTAAATATGATGAAACATTTCGAAGTGAAATGTCTAATTTGGTACATAATGTTATCAATATCAGTTAAAAATATATTCTTCCTTAAATTCGACTGTCATCATATTTTAGTCAATGTTCTATGTACTCCAAGTTCAAAATTCAGTTTATCGATATTACCATCTAAAAAATAATAATAATAATAATAATAAAAATAATCACAAAAGGCGATAACACTGGAGAAAAGTTAGTATAGTAAACGGTTTCAAGCCGTCTGGGGATCGACAACAGTGATAGTTGTGAATGGCTGTTGATTGCAAGCAGTCCACAGAAAAATAGTTGCTGGAAATCCTACGTATGACTATCATAAAGTGTTTTTGAAAACATCGATGTTTCTGAACAAATATATCGATTTGAAGAAAACATCGATGTTGGAATATCGATGTTACTGCTCTAAAATATCGATCATTTAAAAAAATGTATGTTTTTTGCCACCCCCAGTACCGCCGCTCCTGACTCACAGCGGCGCCTGAGTCACCGCGTCGCGCCGCGCGGAGACACGGCGCCGGGACGCGCCGCGGGCGGCTCGCGGCCTCGCGCTGCCGGCGCCGCGACGCCCGACGCCGACGCTCACGAGGACACGAGCGCGGGCGCCCCCGCGGTTGGCTTCCGGCTCCCTCTACTTCAGGCGGAGGCCCCGCCCGGCGCCGCTCACACGAGCCACGTTCTGCACTCCTCTCTCGAGCACATGCCGAGAATAGGTGGTTGATTGGTTGTTCATGTTTCAGGGCGCGTCAACTGACAAGGTTAGAAGTCCCGTAAGTAGTGCATATTTCTTTTCTTCTTTTCCTTCTTTTTTCCTTCTTTTTTCTTCTTATTTTCTTCCTTTTATCTTCTTCTTCTTCTTCATCTTCTTCTTCGAGAGGGAGCGGTTCGTGCAGTTTGAGAATAAGTGGAATAACTCAATCAAACAGTTATTTTTTACTGTCAAAATCGTAACTTTTTCACAGTTTTTGAATTTTCACCCGAGCTCCCGAATAACTAATGAAACCATAGACACCTTTCACACTTTCGAACTTTTGGGAGTGTTTTTTCCTCCAGAATTCCTAAGAACTAAACATTCTTAGACCCATGGAGCCAAGTAATATCATGGTAATATTCGTTTAATTTAGTAAAAAAAATCCATAATTTAGAAATGCAGGAGAATGGAAGAATCGTTACAAACATATCAGAGTGGTATGAAGGCCCGTTATACGAACAATAACTCAAACCTTTAAAATATTACACAAACTTTTCATTTGTCCCAACAAATCGGAATAAGAGAAATGCCGTCAACATTACATTTTCACACACCTTTTACAAAACAAGTCAGACAATCTCACTTGGCAAAAGTTAAAGTCGCAGATTAAACATCAATTTACATTTTCAATCATCCAAGACCTTTATTTTCACCAGCAAATAATGTAAGTCCTTTGTGTTTTAGAAACGGCAGCGGACGCGTTGGCAGGGAGGATCACGTTCCGCGGCCTTGTTTACTGGCAGGCAGCACGATTCCGCATGAAATAAAAGTTGCCGCGCGCGCTTCGAGAGCATGACTCACGAGATTACTCCACCCGGGGCGCCGAATTCGCCCTCGACGAGAAAAGAGGAGCGGGCGCCGTGGACCGTGGCGCCCCCGAGGAGGAGGGGGAGGGGGAGGAGGAGGAGGAGGAGCTATTTCAGGAGCGCGGGGGCGGCGCGGCGCGCGCTGGCCGGCGACATTGCGGTGGTGGGAACGGCAGAAAGAGGCCTGTCACTTCTGGGCGGGGGCGGGCAGTTTGGTAACGTTATTGGTAAAATGGATATTCAACCATTGATGTTTTGAAAACAGAAACGCCGATGCCGCACCCCTAGACACAAAAAAGGGACGACGAAACAGCTCGTTACACTGAGTAGGAAGCTGTGCGTTTCATTATTGTTGGGTGTTATTTTTTATTAATTTCGAGAATAAAAACGTACGTCACGTTATTCTGCGACAATGACTGTAACGAACTCGTGAACTGATTAAAGGGCGATCGAGCGAAGGCAAGCAAGTAATGCCATATGTTCAATGTATTTTATTTTGCGACACACCTATTGCACGAGCCTAAAGGGATTGTTTAATCATAGGACGATTTTTAACGAGACTGAAAACGGAACAACTGCATCTTGACAATACCATAAACATGAAATTTATTATATCAAATCGAATTACAATGTTATAATGATGACTGATTCGCAAATTTTGCAATCGTGAAATAGTGGTAGTCACCAAATGGTTTTCCTACAAGGACAAATCAAAAACAAAAATTAATAATTTATGTACTCTATATGCCACAATTTACAATTAAGCCAAACTAAAAAGGCCAAGGCGTAGATAGCAAAAGGAACCGTACAAATAAACTGTTTCCACCACAGGGTCAAGTTTTTATTACTAACCGAAAAAACTACGGTTGATTGATTGAATATTTCGTCAATCTCGGTGCGTCTACTCCTTTGGTCATTCGTCCCGAAAGTGTAGTGCAAGTTGTATCACGGCAGCTGGCTGTGTTCTTTCCCGCAGATGGCGAGAGCCGCCGCTGACCTACACGTTGGATCGTAGGGTCTCTTGCTCTTGATACCTTTCCTGACGGGGCACCGCGCTTGCCGTGACATGCTCTAAGCTCCCAGTAATTGTGGTAATGTATAGTGCATATAACTATGTGTGTGTGTGTGTGTGTAATAGGAAAGGATAAGACAAGGAAGAGGAAGAAAAAATCGCGCGCGGCCAATAGTCCGTTTGATAGGGTACTGCTCCGGCATTCGCTTGGTATTAATCGGAGAAACCACTGAAAGCTACCAATCAAAGCAGCCGACCGGTAGAAATGTCCCCCAGACAGCCGCTGAATTCGATCTAGCTGCTTAGCTAAAACAGAAAATCCGGCCCCATCCGATCCCAATCACCAATTATTTTTGGAACAAACCAGGCCACCCCGCGCGCCAGAAGGAAAACCACTGCGTTGCAGGTGGACTTGGCGGGCAATTCCAAGGAGCGGTAGCAGGTGGGCGAGGGCAGGGTGCAATACTGCAGAGGAGGAAGTGTTGACGTGAAAGCGGCCGGAGGGACGGGCGTGGGGGCGGTGGAGGGGAGGTGTAGCCCGCGACCTGAGCTACGTGTCGCCCGCCCTTCCGCCCGCCTCCGCGCCTCATGAAGCCGTTACGGGTATTTGGAGGAGGCGACGACGCACGGTGGTTAGACAGACACAGAAGGCGGACAACATTTTTTTACACAACTAATTCTCATGGATCAAGCTGAGACGAAAAGAGTAATTGCCTGTGCTTCTTTCGTGCTATCTTTTCCGATTTGTTGGTTCAGTTTATTCATTACTCAGTTGCAAAAATAAGGGTGTTTTTGCATGAAGGGACGGTAATAAATACTTCAGTGAAATATAAATTTCGCAGGAATTGACTATGTTTAAAACATTGCATTTTGTTTTTCTACACTAATAATTGTCTAATTTTATTTCACATATTTGATACACTCCCGAAACTGACTTATCACCAAGAAAGTTGACACATCCACGTAACATTTTTTTTTCATGGCAAAGGTTTTTATTCATGTTGTTTTTATTCATGATTTTTGGTTTCATGTTGTTGTATCTCTTTACTAGATGCTGCGGCACAACACGGCTTTGAAGCGCAAGACTTCTATCCTTCTCAACGCTATCCTATACTAAATTCCGTGTTGCTTGGCTAGCCCGGTAACCCACCAGTTGGCTCGATGGCTGCCTGAACCTCAAACTGGATTGGACCAAGGAACCTTTGCAAGAACGTTCTAGAACGTTCTAGTTCATATAGAAGTCCAAAAGGGGAAGATGGACCTCCCATTCGGGTAGTCCGGGGCCTGGCAATACTCAAGTCGATAGCCTAAAGGTGTAGGCAGTGAGGAGGCGGGAAGGGAGCCCCAAGCCGCCCGGGCCTTACTTCGAGTGGTCCCCAGTTGGGCTCTCCGCTTCGTCGTGACAGTGGCCCGATACTCTGAGCAAAGAGGAGGGACGCGTTCCGGTGCGTGAGAGCAGCGCATTGTTTGCATTCTGATACTAGCCTAGATAGCTAGAAACCCCGAGCTGGCAATGAGGTCCAACCCAGGCATTAAATGGGGAGGTTGCAGTGAGCGCAAACTGCGTTCCTGGGATCCGGTTACCAGCCTGTCGGCTTACTTGTGCGCTGGCAAGGGGGGGGGGATAAAGGCGAAAAGGCATAGGTGCCCACCCCGGGGTCTTGTGCCCTCTGGTTGAACAACAATTAAGAGTGCAGTGATAGCCCGCGCGCAAGGAAAACGATATCCTTTCCAACATGGTGGTGATATATATATATTATATATATATATTTATATATATATAATATATATATTATATATATATATATATATATATATATGTCACCACTAGAGGGCTATGCAGCGCATCAACGTCTATACCGTTCAACCGCACGCACGCAAAGAATTACTATATTCGTATTGTGTACAAGAGAAAATATGATTCACAGACCATATGGTCTCCACAGTCATCATTCAGAACGCATAAAAGATGGAAAATGCACCAAAAAGTATTGACGTCAGCTGTCGAAAGAAAGAAACTGGCGACGGTAGAAATCCATATTATTTTCATGTTCCAGGGTAGGAACCACAAAAACTCTGTACACCCCACAGAACTCCCCCCCCCCAAAAAAAGTTTTTTTTCGTATTCTAGAATTATAAAAGACCTTTTTCGTCACTACAAAATAGTTTCCCAAAAATAACCTTGAATCTCTTGTACACTTATCATAGTGTTATTAAAAAAATAACTCGTTTACAAAATATTATTTCATTACAATCGTAGAAATCCGAGAACTTGCTCTTAACGTCGTTCGTTTTCAAACCATGTTTTCTTGCAATACTCCTTAATATTTGAAACTACTTGCATAAACTACTACTATTCATTTACGTTACGCTCTAGATGTTGTAATCTGGCAGGAAAACGTCTGCTGGAGTCTGCTAGTTAAATGTATTTGTCCTCTTTTCCGCCGATCCTAACCATAGTGCGCCTCCGCTGTAGAATTCCACAGCCTCCTAACGCGCCGCACGGCAACAGAACGGTCAGCTCGATTTAGAAAACAGACGACCGCGTCCTGAACAAATATTCACTAAATTGCTGATTTCAGTAAATTACGGAGAGGTATTTGTTTGCTCAGCTGAACGAGCTGGCAGTGAATTGGGTTGTATCCACAGCTGATCATTAGATGAGAATGTTTCCACTATAAAAACACCAGCAAAGAAACCATGCACGAAGCACAAGACGTAGGTTGTAATTTCCACCAAAGAATCGGAACAAGCCATACACGTTCAATGCTTATTTATGCAGCTGTTGAATTTATTTTACTGTCCTATTAGGCTTGGTTTCTTTTAAACTGATTTATTACTATCAAATTTCTACAGAGAGTTGAACTCGGGAAACATAAACTCTGAAAACTGTATTTATTGCATAATAGAATGTAAAAAAAACAGGTGTATCTTTAATGTTGTAAATGGTCATGATCAATTCTTTTTTTTTCGTGCTCAAACACAGAATTATATCGGCGAAAAGAAAATCCTACTAAAAAATTAGAAACATTTTGTTCTTCTCAGTCTGTTTTTGGTGATTTTATTAGAACTATCCAGAATATATGGATTTGAATGATTAGTCTTTTGATAGATTCGTTGCAACTCTGAATAATTCAAAAAGTTTTTCCTAGAAAATAAACATCAAGCGTTTTATTTCTTCGATTTTGACACAACGTAAACTAACCTGTCCAACTAGTAACAGGTTGCACTGCTCTTGGACAGCGTTGCTGACCTCGGGTGCAGCTCTAGTGCAAGTCGAGAAAGAAGGCTGGAAGGAAGAGGGGGTGATTCTAGAAGAAGGGACTCTAATAAAAATTCGCCAATTAACTCTGGCGTTTAGTTAAAACAAGTAGCAAGACTATTAGTTTACCATTGTTATCGTCTTCTATTGCACAACTAAAGATTGGATTGAAAATCTGACAATGTGAAAGGACAGCAAAAAAATATATCTTTGTCTTTAAACAATGAATTACTATTGAAATATACATACTTTAAAGCATACAAAACATTATCCTAATGTATTTAATTTTTATGTCAATGTTGTGTTGATGAAAAAACTTTTTAAATTGCAAATGTTTGTAGGTATTTAATATGTATTTGACATTTTAGTGTCGTATTAATCCGACTTTTGCCAGCTAACAGTGTTCCCAGACATGGGCCTCGTTTTTATTTATTACCCATGCCTAGGGGGTTAGGGTTGAGCATGACTTCTCATTAGGCCAGGCCTAATTTTCTTGGACTGGCTCAGCTTTTCCTCCTCACACAGCTATAGAAACCGAGACAATTTGTATTCGAAAGAACAAGTTGATTTTTGGCCTGTCCGAGAATCCAACCCGAGCTGGCCTGTCAGAAATATAGCACGCTGTCCATGAATCACTCGTGAGACTTTGCAAATTTTTGTTAGTTACAATTAAGTTGTAACTTTTAAAAATAACTATTATAATTGTGTACTGAGCACACTGTGCATAAACCGCAAAAAATGCTATGTTGAGGCAGTGTATAAGAGAATCAATTCTCCGAGTACATGAAGAATTGAACAACTCATGTTACATCACGATATCAATTATACGTGTTACATCACGATATATCAACTTATGTTTATTTCTTTAATCTCCAACCCATTTCGTAAGTTACCCATTTCGGCATGGGTATAAATTCACCACAGTTACGATTATGTTCAGATTCGTTCTCTATGTTTCATTAGCAAGAGCGATGGCGCGCGCAACGTTTTAACGACTGATTCTACGTGGCAGGTCTGAGCTACGATAAGAAGCATCTTTATAAAATCATAATCAAATGAAATTTAGTATCAGTCTTACCTTTTAAAAGATTTATTATATCAACGAAAAGAAATGATACTGAAATCAATTAGATTGTCAACACATGGTGTCTTAAAATATTATTTCTGGTTATTATATAACAAAAAACACCAAAATAATACATAACATTATACCATAAAATAATGTATCTACATTATTAAAACGTTGACGGATCTTACGAAAAAATAAATGTTATGGTGACGACAGAGGGAGGAGTAGAATTAATTTCGGAAGATGGAGACGCAAAATAATATGTGAGCCCTGTCTGTTAACATGTACAAACGAAAAACTATTTTAGTAGCAATGTTATCGAATGTAGTCAATTAAATGAGCTGTAGAATGTGTCATAATGTGTGTTACGTATCAAGAGACTATAATATTGCTAAAATATTTCTTACATGGAACAATTTGAAACATACAATACACATCAACATACAATACATCGCCATGATAAATATAAATAAGGGGAAAATGAAAATGTATTTCTAACGCGGTTCATATCAGTAGACTATGTAAATTACAATCAGTGTAAGCAATGGTAGAAATAAACACTGATTTGTTTTTGAAAAATTGTGTTATAAGACTTATTCGCCATTTAACTGCAACCTCAGAATGTTGAGCATAGCCTGTAAGTTTTGCCAGTCGTACAAACATTGCGAGCGCGCGGCGTTCTGTGGTCCGGCCGGGAGCATTCGCTGCGGCGATGACTGACTCGGCGGAGGGGCTAAGCGCGGGGAGCGCGGGGCGTCGGCGGGCGTCGAACAGGCGTCCGCGCGCGGCGGCGTCCTCCTCCTCCTCTCCGCCTCTTCCTCCTCCGGCGCCGTATTTGGAGGGCGGCCAGGCGGCGGCGGCGGCGGCGGCGGCGGTCGGGACGCTGCACGTGTGCGGCGCGGCGCTGCATGGCGCGGATGCGCGCGGGGGGCGGCGGCGCGGCGAGCTGCCCGGCTCGGACGGCACACGGTGGTGTGGCGAGGTGGCCAAACAGGCGGAGGCCGCCGCGGCCGCCGCCCGCCGCTGTGCGTCAGTGTCGCCGCGAGCAACGCGGCGGCGCGGCGGCGGAGGAAAGGAATGCCGGCCGGCGCAGCCTGTCTGGGTAACACCTGCACGGCTTGGCCGCGCGGCCGGCCCGGCCCGGCCCGCCCCGCCCATCCGCCCCGCCGTCCTCCGTTCTCCCTCCTGCCGACGCTCTTCTCCTCTCTTCTCCTCCCTCTCGCCCCCACACCCCCCGCGCCCCGCCCCCCTCTCTCCGCTTCGCCTCGCCACCGCCCGCGCGTGGACGCCGCCGCCGCCGCCGCACCGCCACCGGCGCGCCGCCGCGCGGTCACACCCAACGCCTGGCGCCCGCTCGCTGTTGCCGCTTCCGCCGCCGACGCCCACTACTCAAACAGCGCGCCGACAAACAATTGTCCCCATTTCCCGCTCCATCTCCCCCGCTCCCCCCTTCCCGCTGCCCGCCCCGCGTAGCCGACAGCACGCGGATATGGGCCTGGGAGAGCGCGGGCGGGCGCGCAGGTTGCTGCAGGTCCGCACAGACACTCGCAGCCGCTGCAGATTGCAATGGTTCTTAAGTACTCGAAGATAAGGGAAGCTTATTTGCAGGATCAAATGGTTTCGGCCACCAATGGCACGTTTCACTTAATGTAAATAATCTGACTGCAAAATAGGAAGAAAATATTACGATTCTTTGTCGCGTTGTTTTGAAAATCATTTTGCATCAAAATCTTCGACTACAAATTGTTTGTAGTTATAGTTGAGCTTAAACGAAGAATAAGAATACAAATTGTCCATTAATTCTCATTCTACATATCCTTCAGAAACAAAATATTCAGAAAGTAAAAGACGTAAAAGGAGAGTATAGCCTAGTTTCGTGTTTTCTGTTTGTATTTTTTAAATAAATGTGGCAACGTAATGGTGCATTTGTAGGGCTTGGTATCTCTTTTTCATTTGTAATAAAGTGTATCCATACACTTAATCACAATCTTGACGACAAAGTTTCTCTACTCATTCTTTATCTTCTTCTCGTACATCTAATCTGTCTCGCATCATCAATTTCCTTATTTTCCTCGAAACATTTTTATGAAATCTATTAATAAGTATTGATCACACAACTCTTAATTGTCAGGTGATCTAGACTGCATTTCAGATTTACTGTTCATTGATGAGGGATTTCTTTCACAATTCAAACATAGTGAGAGCAATAACAGTTTAATGCCCAATGGTTTGCAGATATTGTACGTGTCAACTTTATGCTTGTCACCCGTAATTCACAGACTGCGGCAACAGTGCCGTTCACCTTAACAAATTAGTTGTGACGCGATCTCGTTTCGTGTCATACGGTGGAATGGATTGTGCAAGTCTTCTTGCAAAACAAAGTTTATGATCGAACATAGTGCATACCTTTTGAAATCGACAAATAAACGATTTTAAAACCATTCCTTGAGAAATGTTTTCCAACATTCATTGATGCGATTGAAAATACCACGAATCACAGAATAGAAAAACACATAAATACATTGGCAAGTTTCAAACAATACTTTAATATTACTGACTGAACTCCAACCTTGCTGTCCCTTTTTGCATGGCGAATTTCGTCGGAGACTTGAATTATTATTAGTGAATGACTTGAATTATGTGATCATGATGCTGAATAATGTAACAATTGAAACTGTTGAAAACATAAGTCGACCGGCAATTAAATTATTATTTCGTGTGGTAAGAAAAAATATTTTGTGAACGAGAAATAAAAGCTTAATTTTAATAGCGAAAACAAACGTCCGCCATGGGAAATTTCACAAAACATATTTGTTACTGAAAAGTTTTTTAAGGAAGAGCAACCGATAAAATTTAAGTTGCTACGAGAAGAATCAATTAGCAAAATAGATTGGGGAAGCATAAATAACCACTTTTGCTGCGATCTCTCAAGTCTCCATCTGTACTCTTCAGTTGTGCTGGCTGAGACGGCGTAAACGGCGTGGCGCGGCGGCGGCGAAGGAGCCGTTCCACATTCAGAGACTGCAACCCTCATCTACCTCAGCTGATTTGAAGCCTTTTCCCGCGATTATCGCACGAATATGCACGAAAAATTATCGAATGCGTTTTATTTCAGTACTCTGACATCTAAATTTTAAAAAATATTTCTTTTTAGACAAACACAAGTGAAAGCGAAACTCTTAGGAGACGATACAGAATAGTAGAATACAGAAGTTCAATTTTTACACTAGTGTTTAAAGTAGATGATGCTCAAGGGTTAAAATGTAAGTGTGAATGTAACAAAGAAAACAAAACACTTTCGACTGACCGCATCAGCTATTGCTAACGCTAATTTATCTTTAAGGTATTCTTGAAAAAATAAAATGAAAGTCAGTAAGACTATCTAAAACATAATGTTCGCCACACGTGGTAAAAGTGATTTTATTTTCCTCCAAAGAATGCGCCACTCGGTATATCGACTTCGTATCACAACCTTTCCTACTCGCAAAATAAAATGTAACTCTTATCACTCATATTACAAATAATTTTTCTCGCAGGACTTCCCAAGTGAAGACTTTTATTGTCTAAAATAATGCTGTAATTGTAGCTAATAATATTGGCTACAATAATGCAATTTTCCCTAAAGGGAGTTTAATATAGATTTCTTATTATTAGTTACAATATTTTAATTACACAAACAATAGAAATGATGTAGAAGTCATAAGCAGTAATTTGAAGTATTATTTAAGAACTCAGCAAACTTTCGTTAATAGAGCCCTACACATCCATTTTAATATTTACGCTGTGCAGTGTAATATATTAAAAAAGATTGTTCATAAAATACGATATGAATAAAATGTTATTGAAAATATGAATGACTAAAACAACAGAAATTAACAAATAATTGAAGCCGTCAAACACCACTCGAGGAATAATATATGTAAAAAGAACAAAAAATGCACTTTGGTGTGCTATATAACAATAATTTATTCTTGCGTAATAAAGTTATCATCGGTTTGTTTTATGAAGTGCGGAAACATCAATTCGTGCGCAGCTCTTGTCAAAATGTTTTTTCAGCGAATAACAATCGCAGACACCTCACTCGAAATCATAACAAATTCCCACTTAAAACTTCTACAACGCTCTGATGTACACCAGTCGCAAATTTCCCCTTTCAATAAGTCAGGTACAATACTCCATTAATTGCGATTTATTGCCTCGTGCACGGCCCGAGCGCGCGAAAAAGTACTTCCCGTCGCCGCCGCCAGGCAGCGCCGGGCGCGCGCGGAGGCATTGTTGCGATGGAGTCCGCGGGGCGCAGCGCCGGCGGTGGCGAGGGCGGGGCGGGGGCGCTGGCAGCGGCAACAGGCGCACGTGCGCAGAGGGGACTCTAAATTTGAAATGCAGCTCGGAAATAACCCGCGAGAGACACTTCTCCCGACCGGCCGCGCTACTCCACCCGTAGCGGCGTTTTCCTCGTCCGCCGCTGACCCCCCCCCCCCCCGCGCCGCGATAGCCTCGCAGCGCACAAAATCGCGTCTTATCTACCGGCCGGCGCTGGCCGGCCCTGTGGTGTGTGGTTGGTGTGGTGACCATGATAGGTGACGACACGGTGGTGGCGGAAGTTAGTAGTGTTTAAAGTAGTGTAGTAGTTGTTAGTGGAGACTTCGAGACGTTGGCGGAGGACTGCGAGACAGTGGCGGAGACTGTTGAGACAGTGGCGCGAGACTGTCGAGGCAGTGGCCGGGAGACTGTCGAGACAGTGGTGCGAGACTGTCAGAGGACATTGGCGGAGACTGTCGAGACAGCTGGCGGAGACGTCGAGACAGTGAGCGGGGACTGTCGAGACAGTGAGGCGAGAAGACGTCAGAGACAGTGGCGCGAGACTGATCGAGACAGTGGCGGAGACTGTCAGAGACAGGTGGCTGGAGGGACTGTCAGACAGGGCGAGGACTGTCCGAGACAGCTGGCGGAGACTTCGAGGACAGTGGCGGAGACTGTCGAAGACAGTGGCGGAGCTGTTTCGAAGAACCAGTGGCCGGGAGGACTGTCCGAAAGAACGTGGCCGGAGACTGCGAGGACAGATGCCCGGAGACTGTCGCAGACAGTGGCGGAGACGGTCGAGACAGTGGGCGGAGACTGTCGAGACATGGCGGAGGACTAGTCGAGACAGTGGCGGAGACTGTCGAGACAGGGCGGAGGACTGTCGATTACACGTGGCGCGAGAACTCGTCGAGACGAGTGGCGGGAGACTGTTCCGAGGACAGTGCGGAGACTGTACGAGACAGTGGCGAGAGACTGTCGAGACAGTGGCGAAGGACTGCTCGAGACAGGGCGGAGACTGTGAAGACAGGCCGGGAGACTGTCGAAGGACATGGCGGAGGGACTGTCGAAGACAGTGGCAGGAGACTGTTCGAGGACAGTGGCGCGAGAGAGACTGTCGAGACAGTGCGGGAGCAACTCCGTCGGAAGGGGACAGTGGCGGAGGGGACTGTCGAGGACAGTGGCGGAGGACTGTCGAGACCAGTGGCCGGAGGGGACTGTCGAGAACAGGTTGGGCGGAGACTGTCGTGATCAAATGGCGGAAGGACTGTCGTGTCAATGGCGGAGGACATTGGTGGTGTCAATGGCAGAGGGGGACTGTCGTGTCAAATGGCGGAGGGGAACTGTCGTGTCAATGGCGGAGACTGTCGACGTGTCAACTGGCGGAGACTTGTCCGTGTTTTTCAATGGGGCGGGGAGGACTTGTCGTGTTTCCCAATGCGGGAAGGGGACTGTTCGTGTCCAATTTGGCGCGAAGACCTTTGGGTTCCGGTCAATGGCGAGGGGGGGGGGGACTGTCGTTTTGTCCAATTGGCGGAAGGGACTGTCCGATATGTCCAATGGGCGGAAGGACTTTGTCGGGTGTTTCAAAATGACGGCGGGAAAGGGACTGTTTCGTTTGTCAATGGTGAACAGACTGTCCGTGGTTCCAAAAATGCGGGAAAAGGGGGGGGGGAATTTTTTCGTTTTTTTTTTTTTTTTTTTTTTTTTTTTTTTTTTTTTTTTTTTTTTTTTTTTGGGGTTTCCCAAATGGCATCTCTCT
>BOPP01000096.1:3957762-3969157 GCA_017312745.1 Gryllus bimaculatus | reverse complement strand
GGCGACTGTCGTGTTAGTGCTGGCGACTGTCGTGTTAGTGCTGGCGACTGTCGTGTTAGTGCTGATGATGGAGATGGTGGCGGTGTTTGAGGAGGCGGCGGATGTGGTGGTGGCGACGATAGAGGTGACGGCGGGCAGTGGGCGGTGGGCGGTTGGCGCAGTGGCCGGCAGCTGCGCGGGCGACCCGGGCGTCGCACCCCGGAGGGAGCGGCCTCGCCCCATCGCGCGCCCGGGCGAAAGCAGCAGCTGGCCGCAAGCGACGAGATGCGTCAACAGCCGCTGTTTACGACAAGCGCCCGCTCAACATTGCGCCGAACTCCGATTAAGAACGCCGCCACTTACTGTCCACCGAATGGTGTGGAGAAGAGCGAGTCGGCAAGTGAACTTGTGTAAGGTCGACAGGTCTCACCTTCTACATTTCCGACATTACAAAATGCATCCTTTCCAACTAAGTAGTAGCACTAATGAATAACTGGCTAGTGGAATACATACACTAAAGATGTATCTACTCAATTTCCACTGAATGACGAGATAATACGTTCATTTTCTAGTCTGGAGCACTAACAAACTAAAAAATTAAGAAATATGAATTTCAGAATACATGATTTATACTTTGAGTTGCATCTATTGAATCAGCATTTCCTTCCCGATTATTCTTGGAAACTTCTTACTACACGAATCCGATGTTTAGGATATGAAAGGACATACGACACTCCCCGCCCGCTTTGTCTTGACAACCCAATATAGATACACACTTTGCTCGGTTCCATCGACGCGAGACCATCAGCTTCTCTATCTCTCCAAGGGCTCCTTGGTGGAAGGTCGTTCCTCACAGAGACGAGGTAAAGCTCTCCATAGAAAATTAGAAGCAACTCGAGCCTTCAAGAGGAAAAGATTCCAAAACGCCTCCCATTCCCACTAAGGGCATTAGCAAAGAAGAACCTTGAACTACCCAGACTGCAGGAGAATTTCAAATGCAATATTGTCCCTAAATGTTCCATAGTCCAGGAAAATTACCTAAATAGCAGAAATACTCGCACCTATTGAAAGCTCTGTTAAAGATATGTGTACCTATGAGCCTGTGATGAATTCAAGAACTATGCAACGCAGAATGCCTTAAAGATTTTCTTGTGAAGTAAAGTGTATTTGCCTATTACACTCACACCTCTGAATGAACATGAACGAAGTTAGGAAACACCATTTCCCCTTCATGGAAAGGCAAGTAACTAGATCACAAAGTTTAGTAACCATAATACAATTATACAAGTAAGATCTTTACAAGAAAAAAATATTCTAAATTTACTAGAGTTGGGCGAGAATTATTGCAGATTACTTTTCTAATCACATTTATAGAGTTTCAGTTCTAATTACATCTTAAAGTTTCAGAACCCTTGTCTCGACATTTACGCACTTCAAGCCTACAGCCGAGGAAAGGAAAATGTGAAGAGAAACGTACTTGCCGCATCCCGCAAGGGCAGCACTTCGGCCTCGAGAGCCCACGAAGATGGCGACGCCGTGTCCACTAGAGTTTTCTCGTCACTCCGTTTCCACTTCGCCTCCGCTCCGCTCGCAGAGGTCCAAAGCGACGCGACGCCCCGCCGGCCGCACGGCGCTGCTTCCACGGCGAAATAGGTGGCGCTGCGAGCAACGCGTCAACTGCTCGTTCCCCTCGCCGCTGCTGCCACCCCTTTGCGCCTCGCCATTGGCTGCTTCCTGAGCAAGACGAAAAATTACCAAATCATTTCCAACAATTCATTGTTTTTTCGCATAATATTTCAAAACAATGATAACACTATTTTCGATTCTTATACAAATTTTCAAATTTCCATTTTCTACTTATTCTTAGTTTTGTAAAGAAATGGAAATACTTGTATATTCGTCGTTAATGAGGGAGAATAGGCGGGGGATGGGTGGACGCATTACCGCTAAGTGATATTACAGGAGAAAGTGCGCAAGTTTTCTGACGTAAGAGGATAGTGAAAAACATATTAAAAAGAATATTAACCTACGAGGCAATATTTGCCCAATTCCTGAAAAAATGCGCTATTCCCTACATTGACGCCGGAAGTAAGCAGATGCCAAAACGAGCTTGAATTGAGATGCAGCACCCCAGGGAGTATTACTTGCTCACTTAAAGTTTTCCAAAAATATTAAGGAACCATAGTGTTGTTTATATCGAATCCACACCTTCTAAATCTTCGCATCCCATCCATGCCTGTCAGTAGATTCAAAGAATCAGACATAAAAGGAATAAATATCATTGTTTTAGTGAACGAAATATTATTTTAAACACACACGTAATATTTAAGTTCTAAACATTGTTGAACAGTACTATTAATTATTTGTTCTCAGCGTAAAGATATTTTAAAACTATATTTGTTCGTTTCGTAATTTTGTGTGATCCACCGCTTCTAACACAATATACAAGCATTGGCAAATTTGAAAGTGAAGAAGACACCGGCTGCGATGGCTTAGCGAAACAGCATTGCCTCTGCAGCATCGTTGACAGTGTGGTGCTAGGATTCGTGTTCCGACGGTGGTGGATACTTAACATTAGCTGGAGCGAAATCAATTTCTGACCAGAAGGAGAGTCCTAGCGGTCAGCTGATTAATCGGTACCTGGTGTCGGCACCGGTCACGAGCCCCGTGTTCTCTTCTTCCTCCTCCTATACGAAAACTCTTCCTTTTCAGACACACACACACACACACACAAACACACTTATATGCATAACACTACCACACACGCCGCGAGACCAGTCGAGAGCTTAGTTAATGCTCGCACAGGCTGGGGCGGTGCACGGTTGGGGAGACACCAGAAAGGGCAACACCCAGCGGAGTGTGGGTCGGCGTAAAATTTCACGTTCCAATCGGGGAGGAAACAATACCTCCTTGGATAAAGCTTGAACTACACTTACGGGACTAATGCTCCAAGTAACTCAAAAGTAAAGAAGTAATAGAACCAATTTGCAATTGTAACTCAATGGGCTCCGGGCTCCTGCACTGATCATTATTTGTTCGTGGTTTGTCCGATAAATACCTAGAAAATGCTGAAGTAGTACCTATTAAGAACCAGGGGCCGGGAAAGATTTTTACTTTCTCATCTTTTTCCTTGCTCTCCCCTAATTCATACACTCTGACACTTCCATGCACGTTACCACCTCGCATGTCAGAGGGAGGTCGGAAGTTTGTTGTTTGTTCCTGCTGGTTCGGTGCCCCGCCGGCAGAGATATCTGGAGATGGAAATTCCGTTTGCCAACGTGTATCTCGTGTTCTAGCGAGAGACGAGCACTACTACTTCTCATTACCCGCAATATAACTCGCAACTACACCTACGGGGCTAAAATACTCTTAGTAGTTGATGTGCCCGAAATCAATTATCACTCAATCACTCACTGAAAGAAGAATAATTTATATACCGGCTAAGGTGGCTAAGGACACCAATTGATGCCACTGCAATGCCTCTGAACGGGAGGTCCTTCGGTTTGGAAATCGACAATGGGAGGATTTTCAGCATTACCTAGATCGAATTCAGCCGCTGCATGGAGAAGAATCCTAGCCATCGGCTGATCAGTACGATAGTTTTCATTAGTTTCTCGGATCAACACGAGACGAATACCGGAGGAATAAGGACGGAGTACGGAGACGGAAATTCCGAGGAATACCGGAACGGGCCACGGACCACAACTGATCTTTCCTTCCTCTTCCTATTCTCACCCTTTACTAACACTCACATCCACTACACAACCACACACGTCAGAAGAGACGGGCACTGAGAGATTTTCCCGACTGGTGCGATGGCTCACTGGTGGGAGATACCGGGAAGAGAAAACCCCGCTATCTGGCGTGTTCGGCGCCGGATTTTTAGCCATCCACCACCTCCCCACCGCCACCTCCCGCGATAAAAACGCTCACTGCACTTACTCAATTACCTTAGCAAGTGACACACCCGGAATCACTAATCAACCAATCAATCAATCAACCAACCAACCAACCAATCAATAAGTTATACAAATATTCCATTTTCGCCCAATTGCCGAGGAACCAACGCGCACTGTGCGCTGCGCCCGTGACGCCTGGCGCCGCCGCGTGCTCGCTGACGTCACTGGCTTGTTGAGCGTGCGCCGCCGCCGCCGCCGCCGCCCACGGCCGTCGTAGCTACGCGCGCTCTTATAGTCCATTCACAATGGAAACAACGCGAGGCATAAACATAATGAATTAATGAGGCAATTGCCAAACTGTGTGCTGCGGGACACTTGTCCCACCTGCTCAAGACGCGAACTGGAACATGAAAGCATTTCCCAGCGATTGCCCTTTTCATTGTTCAATCAATGTGCGACTGATATGGGTCAAGCGGTTCGTCAAATGAAATGAATCGACTTTTGTAGGTGATTTGCCAAAAAACATGGTAGTTATATGTAAGCTTAGGTTCGAAAATTTTAACAAAATACATTACTAAAATTAAGTTCAATTTAGTTCGTTTACGTCTCTTTTAGTCACTCACTGCAACTGCTATGACGTCTCTCATTTATCCTTTCGATCTTTACTTTTTTCATCACTAATTTGCAACGTGGATGAGCTTTGGCGTTCCACACGGTTCTGAATGGTTCAATAATATATTCAGGTGAACTTCTTACGAAAATCAATGACTCAAGGAGTTCAAAAAATAATATTTACACAGAAAATTACTGCATTACAGTCATTCACATCTTTTTCTAGGAAAATAATTGTCTATCGAAATAATCAAATGAGTGAATGGATTTACATGAATAAATTGTTGTTTTTTTTTTCGTTTACAACTGAAAAAGTAATAGTACTATACTTCTATGTAATTTCAATATCTGTGAAACGAATGCTCACGTTTCTCATGGATGTCTACAATATAACATCCAAATCAGTAATACAGTGTGCCTTAGTTGAATTGGGTACATGCTTGCCTTATTAAAATTTGTAGAAATAAAGCAAAGGATTTGAAATATTGCAATGTATATGGCGTATTTGTCCAAATTAATAAAGAAATGTGGGAAATTCATATTGAGATTAAACGCTCTTTTTAGAGACTTAACAGACAGCCATGATTTCTAAACGCCCTTTTACGTAGATGGTCTTGGATTACTGAAATAACGAAAAACAATATTGTATCTTACAAATGAATATATTTCCTAAAAGGGTTTTAAATAATAGTGTGAATGTAAACTGATATCAATTTCGGTTTATTTTTTACAAAATGTTAATAAACAATGTTTGATTTCAGATTGTTAATGACCACGATGTTGCAAAACAATCTAAACAATAAATAAAACAAATAATAAATAAAACAAAATACAAACAATGTACAGTGTTTTCTACTCATCTACATGATGAGTTGATGTACTGCTGAACTGCCTAAATCCAGAAAGCAGAACATCTTGCTGCACTTTCACTAAAGAACCGATAGAGTAGCATCTCTTGAATTGTAACTGATAATTTCTTTAAACATGCACCTTTAGATCAATTTTAAAACGTTATGATTTGCCAGTTTTTTTCTTCACCTGAATGAGTAATATACGGCAGCTAAATATTGTTTTTATTTTCACTGTGTTCATTTAGAGAATATTTTTAACCCCCCTTTTTCTAATGATAGTATGTCATCACTTAAACTGTGACTTAAATTTGATTATCTACATTGAATATTCTTCATTATACTTCAGCATTTTAATCTTTAAAATATTCAGAAAACGCTTAAAAGTAAAATATACGTTAACAGTGGCTCATCGTACACAACAAAGTAACCCAACTTCATCAACGAGCAAAATGTTTAGAGTGCCCGGTGATAATTATATTATCATTTTTAATTCTAATTCGAAGATATACAAATAAACATTTGTAGACTTGTAAATTTGCAGAAGAAAATCATGGAAAATCCAAAAAATAATCTCCTTGAAACTCTTACGAGAATACGCACGTTTTACAGGCCTCTTCTATTGTTGACATGGATGAATATATCAGTTACAATATTAGAAGTATGGCCGTATTATTTATCGGCTCGAAACTTTCCTTCGATTACGTATTAGCCTTCCTAAGCAAATACTTAGATAATGGTTGTCATGATCACATATCTCGTGTTTGAGGGGTTTCCCTGCGTTGTAAACTCAAGCCAATACGTCGCATATTTTAAGAGGTGACCGTCGGGACAACACGTTGTGAGTCACGCCATTTTAGAACCTTGCATACGACGCTCATTTTGACGACTCACGGATTCCTGGGTGAATCGATTTTCACATCACAGTTGAATTCTTGACTCACATCAGAAATCGCCATGCAGATATCCTCTATACTCTTGCATGTACTTTTGCGATACAAGTTGTACACGAGGTCACTTAGAAATCTGCCGCCAGATGTTTCGGCAAATTAAGACAAGAAAGCTGCTTGTGAACGCCTGTACAATACATCGAAAATTTTTGTAATTCGACAAAACGAAAGGAAATTATATTTAAAAGCCGTGCGCCAGGTGCGTAGTTCCTTTCAGGTACTCATTTTCCAATTTCCTCCCATAAGCACCAGCGTCGGCAGCAGGGTTATTACTAGGGATGTCTTGCACAGGAGGATGAGTAATCCAAACGTTTATCACCTTGCTTTCACGAAAGACACAAAGACGTGAAGGACAAACACGAAGAGCGAAAAAGTGTTATTCTGCAGCGACATATGCATCTCAGGCAAATGCCGGGACTCTCGCAGAAGAGAAGGCAAACGAGCATTAAGTGACGCGGCTGTATCCGTAGCCACGCGAGTGTAAGCAGTCTGCGCCAGGAATTGAGTTATAGACAAGCCTCTACCAGGGATGCCTGGCTTGAGACGGAGTTTCGTAGCGGTAAGACATGTGTCGTTACATTAGTTTTACACCCAACGCATTCCCACACTAGAAAGGACATGCAGTTATGAGTCACTGAGGTATGTTGAAGTAGTCGGCCAACCTAATACTTTTTACGGTTTTTTTATTCGTAAATACAATAGAAAAGGCCAAGACTAAATTTTCCCATTTTTTCAGTTCCGAATTTCAATAAGAAAAACTCTAATTGTCCCCTTACGAATATTACGCATGTAAAAAAATATTTATAAATGAAAAAAGCTTCAGATTGGAAACCAATCTATTATCACGTGAGAACGAATCCGAAAGAGCTAAACCTACTTACCTAAAAATGTAATAGAATGTCTAGAAATTATTCATATTGTAGATTAAAAAATAGAAACTTAGGCCCGCCAGACTAAGAACTTGGAACGAAACGTTTTTGAGTAATATTTTGTGGTAAATAAGTTCAGCACAAAGTGTATAGCGGGTTGCCCTCATCCAGGGGGCTATGTATTGATGGCAGCTTATAATGCGTTCTAATCCTTCAACTTTCCTTCGCTTATGATGAACGGATACGTTAGAAGAAATAAATTGCATTAATATTTAAAAACTGTGAGATAATTTTCTTATAGTCCTGTAAATTGTACAAATTTAAAATAAAAAGTGCATATACATATACATATACATATACATGTACAAAAAGTTTAGCAAGAAGCTTTTGTTACATTATCAATTGCCTTTCTTAACATTAAATAATACGATTAAATAATCGAAATAAAAATTTTAAGTTGTAAAAATTAAAGAATGACAATTTCTGGAGTAAATATCTCCCAGTCTTAAGTTTTCAACTTCGGTCTGGTCGTTTAACAAAAGTATATCTTGTATTAAGTTCATAGCAAGCAATATACTGTCCAAAAAGGGCACGTATTATATAGTGATAAGTATGGTTAATTATTTATTGTCATATTTTATGCAATATTATTACATTAATCAAATAGTGCATCATATTCTTAGTTGAAAAAGGTTCCTTTCTTTTCCTTTAGGATTTCGTATACTCTGAGAACAAGTACGTTTTTCGACTTTCGTCTAAGCCGAGATTGCACAACAATATTATTTTTATTGTGTATATTAATTAGATATTGATAACTTATTTTATCATATTGGGACGCTTCACCACAAATGCCAAGTACACATTTCTTTTAATTGGAAAGTAACGGATGGTTTCTGAAGTTAATTCTAATTATTAGAAATTCTCTGATAGCAAACGGCTACATAAAACATTACAAGCTATTTAATTACACTTGAGTACGTTGCTACACATGTCTTTTTTTAAATGCAGTTGAGACACCCTCTCAGAAATATATCATTATTGACTTTTACTTTATTGATAGTTTTAGTAATACGCATGCAATAGCTATAAAATCAAATAAACTGGCTCACGTTTCGAGTTCACTGAAACAATCTTGTATTAATATCGCGCATGCTCTTTCTTCAATTAAATTTCTTGCCGGTTTACTCTAGGGAAAAAAGCCAAATTAGTTTCACTTCACTTTGAATTAGCACAGACAAAACGAGGAGTACCCGGTTAATTAGGCTCTGTTTAGATTGAATCCGCCAAGATGTTTGTAGAACGGGTAGAACCAGTTGCGAAGAGAGGGCGCAAGTTCAAATCTCCAGCTGGAGGAGGGTAAAAAGCCGCACGATCTGTTACAATATAACCTGCCCGCTTCCTCCTCGGTTTCTTACTCGCCCGCAATTTCAGCGGAGTCGTTTTTGCGCGATATCATTGTGCGTCGTAAAAAGTTATGGAACTGCATGACGAAAGGCTCTCGCACGCTTACGAAACTGTTCAAAACGTGTCTAATGGCACTAAAAGCGAGACGGCGAGAAGACCGCCTCCGGGAGAGGGTTTGCCCACATGCGCCTGGGGAGGCAGAAGCGCGAGAAGATGGCAGAGCGAAACAGGCGGGGGTACGGTGCGGAGGAGAGGGAGAAAAACGAAAATTAGGTGGTAACGAAGGAGAATACAGAGAAGGATAAGGGCAGGTGGTGGAGGTTGGTGAGATGGAGGAGGAAGGCTGTTAAAGAGGAAGAACAGAAAGAAGAGAACGAGAAGAGGGAGGTGGAGGAGGAGGGGGAGGTGGAGGAAGAACAGAAGGAAGAGAACGAGGAAGGGGAGGGGGAGGGGCATGTGGAGGGGGAGGTGGAGGAAGAGCTGGAGAAGGAGGAGGAGGAAGAAGAGGAGGAGGAGATGGGAGAGGGGGGAAAGAAGGTACTCGCGAATTGGCGAGGCAGCAATGTCGGGGATTGTTTGATGTCCCCTGCTGGAAAAGTACTCGTAGTAATTTGTACCTGTCAGATATACAATTAATTAATATATACGTGCCTCATTTACACTTGTTCACTCTTTGAATTGTTAAAATCCAGGAAATTGGAAGATGAAGCTTTCCCAAACACGTTCTTACGGTTTATTCAGACTATGATGGTTGAATTAGAAAGGTCGACATCCATCACCTTCGCTCATCGCTTGTCAACACACTTGTTTAATTTCAGAAATTAAGTTTGTAATTTGTTTCGTAACTTAAGGAAACACTAACGGGGTGGCTTACAGCTTGCAACTTTGCTATGTGGTAAATGATATATGGTTTTAATAATTAAATCATTCATTTATGTACGCATGCGCACTTTAATTGACACATAAGATGCAAAGCAAAGAAAATATTACGAGATCAAGATGGGTCTGAATAAAAAAATAAAGAGATAATGAAAAAGGGCAGAAAACTGCAGTGGAACACGAAAAGTAAAAAGTTTAAAGAGTGGCCAAGACATAGACCACCATTTTACTTTTTTGCTTCTAATATCCCAATGAAAGTTAACTTAATGTTTGCATAAGTAATTCTATGTTCGTTGATGGAAGACTATTGCGATTTAGTGCACGTTTCTGTTAGGTTGACAGAAAAAAAAAACTATTTCGGCGTACTCCAAAAAGCTAGTATTTCAGCGAACTCTGCATATGGTATGTTTTAACTTGTACGTGTACCTGAGGGTGCGTCTGTATGAATGTGTGAGTGTGTTGGGAGGGGAGATGAAGTCACGAGGAACATGAACTGGTCCGCGGCTCACTCATCGAAGGCGAGTCACAGCCAGGGGAATTCGGCCGCCGGGAGCCAGCAGGTGAGTCGCCATTCGCGGAGGCGGGTGACGCAACGGGGCCAGCCGCTGCATCCGAACGCGAGAGGCTTCCTGGATGACGCCCGGGCTCATGAGCCATGACGTCGTCTTCACCAAGTCGTCCGCAGAAGGACGGCCTGTAGTTGCCAATGACTCGCAGGATCCCCCAAGGAGGAATGGTATGGAAATGTCACGTTTCTGCGTGTTTAAGGCATGAAGACTGGATGCCTTAAATGAGGTTCGCGCCGTGACGAACTTCAGGGCTAAAATTTAATTCGAAACAGCCTCTAAAAACATCGTAGATACGAGAATTAAAGAACAAAATAGTGTATTATTACTGTAATAAATGTACTGCAATTGCAATTATAACTAACTCGTAATTTGAAACAGTTGCAGAGTGAATGCATGAACATAGCACACATTGTAGATAAGATTAATTTAGTATAATAATACTATAATAAATGAATTGAAACTACAATTGAATTAACTAGAATTTTGAAACAATTATAGAGTGAATGTACGATTTCGATTAAGTATTCATTTTTCTCCGCGAGAATTTGCCTACGAAGTATTAACCCCAAATTTGCATTAGATATATAATTAACAAAATTAATAAAAATAATAATTTTCATTTTATACTAAAACATTTATATTAAATGAAGTATAATATAAATTTTTCCCTAGACCCACTGCAATTTGTTAGAATAGGTAAATGGGAAATCTGGCCCAGATTGCAACGCTGATTTATTTCCTTGTGCGTATCCTTCTTCGCTCTGACAAGCCTCACCCACATCCAGACACTCGTGTGATCATGACCCAACTTGCTTACCTAACTACACCTTCAAAATCGCTTTGAGTAGAATAAGTCGAATTCCGAATTCGCGCATTTTTGCTTCATTGGAATTCAAACTACAGCTATCGAGACTAGCGTAAAAGTGTAGGTTATCGTTGGATGCATCGCAGGCTGAATCTCAAGGGAATCCCTAGAAATAGTTGAAAACTCAATTAATGTAAACATCGTACTCAAAGACCATATTGTAACAAATTTGGATACATTTTCATCTCGATAAGTGTGAAAAACTTCACGTATTTTGTTAATATTAATTTAGATTTTAAATGTAAAAGTAGCTCATCTAATATTTACATGTCAAAAGTAGCAATCAGTAACTTTTACAGAAGTAAGTGGCCTCTTTTTATTTTGAAAGGGGCTTCTTTAACGAAGCTCCAGAAACGTGTCTGTGTGAATGCATAATGGCAGCTTTCGCAAAGTTCATAATTCAAAGAATTCAAAGCAGAATGTTATGTCCATCATCGAATTCGCGAATTCCAATGACTACCCGGCCACTTCCAGAATGCAATTCAACTCGTGGGCCCGGGAAAACCCATCCCACGTCATCG
>BOPP01000096.1:3928694-3953846 GCA_017312745.1 Gryllus bimaculatus | reverse complement strand
GTCTCTCTCTGCTTTCCTCCCTCTCCCTGTCTGTCTCTGTCTTTCTGTCCTGACCCACGCTTTCTCCGTCTCGCCATGTCTCTGTGCCTCACCCTGTGTCACAAGGCAAGGTTCAGCAACAAAGAAGCCCAGGAGTAGCGCTGTTTGAATGGAAATTGAAAGGAATGAAAATAGATAAGACCACTCAAAATGTTTTTTTGAAGTAGTATATTTTCGATCAATACCAATAGAACTCATACTCTTACAATGAAATACTCTCATATTTCATTGTAATAAATTAAATATTTCAGCAAAGCACATATGTACGTAGCACCATAAATATTCTGATCCCCAAAACAACACAGATTAGCAAATTTATCTGATTGAATTGAGCAAATAGCATGGATCTCTGTTTAATGGCGGGAGACCTCTTCCTTGGTGCTGCCGCATGTTCGTAAGCAGTATTGTAAGCAGTGACGCACTTGTATGAGGCATTTGTATCGTATAGATGAGACAAAAATGAGAAATACCGATCAGAACAGCCGTCTGCTAGAATTCTCCTCCACACAGAGGCAGAAATCCACCCAGCTGTATAACCAGTGTCGAAAATCCGCCACTGTCGGGACTCGAATCCTAGGACTGCCTGTCACAGTCGCTGCAGAAGTAGCGGCAACGCTGGCTATGAACGAAACTGAAGTCGCCTATTTGGACATAACACAGATTCAATCCCGGTCAAGGTTCGCATCCCACATATCAGGATTCAAATCTTGGACGGTCCATGTGGAACGTTTGGGAAAAAGGATTCGCAGCAAATTTCTCCGAAGCCTTCCAGTTCGCTGATTGATTGATTGATTAACTACTCCGGCATTTGTCTGGTGTTGATCGGAGAAAGCAAGGAAAAATATCAAACAGAGCAACCGGCCGCCAGAGTTCTCCTCGTCAGAGAGCGTCTGAACTCGGCCTAGCTATGTAGCTCGTATCGAAAATCCTGCCGCCGTCAGGACTGGATCCTCAGAACCTGCCGGTCAAAGGCACTGCAGTGAAATCAGTTGCTGCCCTGAGCCACCCCTCCCGGTCCCGTTCTCTGCATCGCCGTCGTTACGAGTAAGCGAATTCCACCGAATGCAGGACTGCTCGGGTGCGCGCAGCGCGAGTCAATGCGACCGCATGAAAATGTGCGCTCTACACTTGGCGTTGTTGAGTGATTTCATACAGGGTTTACATACATTTCTGAGAGATTATAAGTGTGTTTCACATTTCGGTTTAAATATCGTTCCTGGGGGAGGATTTATATCCAGGATTGAAATGCCACTCACATTTTAGTGGAGAAATTGAAACACGTTTTCTCGCGGTTCCTCCACTTCCTCTGTCTCACTCCATCTTTTCTCCATCATCATTTAATTTGCATCACGTTTACAATAATACCATCTTTTGTTCACATTACTCATCTGTACCATTTTCTGGAATAATAATAATAATAATAATAATAATAATAATAATAATAATAATAATAATAATAATAATAGGAATGTCACGAAATGTAAAAATCCGAATGATAGTTCATTTCATCCACCTGGAACTTGAATTGTTGGAAACTCGGGACGGAGAACCTGATCGGAAATAAAAACCTCATTTCATCCAATATTGAAAAATATGTCATGGAATTAGGAATAATACGTGGAAATAATGTAATTCCTGAAACGGTAATTCATTATTTCTTCCGTCATATCGCCTAATTCGAGCTTTAAGCCGACATACCCATACCCGCACTTCCCTTCGAGTTTTTTTACCTCATGGGGAATGGGGCATATGAGGAATGAGGCATAACGAATCTCCCGTATGGACGAAAGGAAGAGGGGAGAGGGTGGGCAGGAAGGATTGCCGCGAATTGCGAACTGCTGCATTACGCTTTGTTTCTTCATCGGCCTGGAGTTGATCAGAGGATATCGCAGAAGCCAATTGAGCGGTCACCCTTGGAGATCTCTAGAATTCGGTCTCAGGCAGTGGTCTCTTCTAGGCCATCTACTTTCCTGATGTCGTAAAGCATTTACATTTAAGACGCTAAACTAATACATTTTGCTCTTTGAAACATATGTTGCTTTTCAGTGACAAATACGTGGCAGGCAATGAGTGATTTACAGAAATGAGTTTGCCTGATTGAACCACGTTTTCACGTTTCAAATCATTCAAATCCTTCAATTTCAATTTCAAATCATTCAATTTCAAATCACAATTAATCACAAAAGAACGAATAAGCATTCTAAATTGTAAATTGAATATGTAAATATAAAGTTTAGCCTCGTGGTTAGCTCTTGGTCAGCGTGCTCGCTTTCCACTACGCGGTCCCGGGTTCGATTCTCACGCAAGATTATAATGTGCGTTTCCCTTGCAATGTTCCAGTATATGTTGCTGTGTGGCGATGAGAAAATTCACTTCTCTGGTTGAGAAGAGCGGATTACGGCGTGGGGATGTCTACGTGCTAACCACGCATACCCCCCTTAACCCATGGCCGCGAGGCAGCGACGTCGCCGGTAGGCCTGTCCCCGTTCACGGGCTGTCGCGTCAAGTAGATACAAAGAAATATAAAGTTTTATTGTGAATGCGTTTTCTAAGGTGACAAAAATTGCTACAAAAACCTGGCGCTGAGCAGGCTTACATGAACAATTTATTTCCTGTTGGCATCAACAAAAAAGAGAAGTATTTTCCTCAAGCGCACCATTAGCCATGAAGAGCGATTTGCAGGGTACCACGGTATCGCAAACATTGAGAAACATCCGTTATGCAGTGTTAATGGGCAATCTGCAATTCTCTCTCTTCGCACTAAAACTATCGAAATATCTGACTAGAGCAAAATATGGATTAGGGGACGACAGAAATAAAGATTCTAGTAAATACTAACTTTACATAACTAAAAAGAGGTTATGTAAAATAACAGATATAATACTGTTGTATAACGAAAGCTGCCCGGCATTTCCGACCCTAATATTGCTTAGACAGTGTTGCCTTAGGCCTGTGCCACACGAGCGTTGCGTTTACGCGCGTTTCACGCTTTTCTATGACGCTCGTTATTTAACGCGCGTTACTTAACGCACGTCAACGCAACGCTCGCGTGCAAGGGTTCTAAGGTTTGAGTCCCGACAGCGACGGATTTTCAGAGTACAGAAATAAGGTTGAAGGCTCGTATTCCAAAGTGCGCCAGCTCTCATCTGTCATGTCCTTGATTTCCTCCAATATCCGACGGATGTTGGCAATATCTTAATCCAGGGCTGCTCAGCAGGTGGCCTACTTGGCTTGCTCTATTCCAGTGGTGTGGCCTTCTACTGGACGAGTCAGCCTGACGAAAATGGTGGGCATGGAAGTGATTGGGCTCGATCGAACCTACCTTGTGAAAAAGGAGTATCACCACTACAGCGGACCATCACGGACAGCCTGACCCCAAATCTTGCATTTAACAAGCCGCTTGCCAGTCTTGTCAACACTTTAATTCTTAATTCCTGGCCTTTGTCTAATCCCCCTTCCTCATACGACATACCTCCCACGATCGAGAAACTCCACCATGAGTTGGAGATATACGATGCAGCTATAGTCATGATATCAATACAAAAACATGATAGTGTTTTGTGTGGCAAAGTAAAATGTCAAAAATTTGAGATCACACAAAGAGGATGGCCAGTACTTCAACATCCTTCTCATTTTGGCGATGTCATGCGTATCTGACTGTGCGTATTAAATCTATTCAAGACAAAAAATCATTAAGCTTAAATGTTACGTGTGTAATTTTCTAGAAGAAATTAAATATTAGGATAAATATTTCAGTAACGGTCAGTGACGTAAAGTCGACAAATTATTAGAGCTGTGTCATTGTTTTTAACACGTTCTTAATTGCAATTTCTCAAATGAATAATCGATGTACTGAATGCATATTTCTCTAAGTTAACCCACTATTGTCTTCCATACCTTTTCATAATCCAAAATGTATGTTGGTTACCGAAGCAGATATTTAGCTTTACGTAAGGCAATGAGAGAAAATGATTGTCGGATTGGGAAATCCTTTTACAGTTCAATCCTTCGACTCATCCTGCTATTTCAGAAAATAAATGGTGATTGATAAGTAGTTATTTTTCGTTATTCGTAGCCCTCTTCTCTATTATTTTAGCTTTAAAAAGGCGAAGCTGTACATTCGTTTCGCGCGTCTGCTCAAATGATTACTAATGTGGATATGTTTCAATGAATATTCTGGATAACAAACAGAATATTGATGTCTTGTTTACAGAACAAATAGAAATAGAGGCGATATTTTAATTTATACTATATAAAAAATCATGGAACCTGTCCGGGAAACAGTGACAGAAATAACAAAGGTTGAATGAATGCTAAATGTCCCTTAATGGAAGTGGCAGCGTTACATCCTCTAAAGTTCGTGGCGAACCAAAGTTTAACGATAGAGATCAGAGGGCAATGGCAAGGCAAATATTCTTCACAGACATTTTTGAAATAATTCAATTCACGGATTCAAAATAACATGAACAACTATATTCTTCAAATGTTCTATAAGTATAATTATCAACTAAAGGACACATTTTCAGTTACACAATTTGATCCTACGGAAAATAATTCAGCCACAAAGACCAAAATATCAACTCAAAGAAAACATAAATGTTAATTTTAAAATATTTATAGCCAAAAACGTTATGTGACGTATGAGGTGTAAGTATAATCTGCTCATGGTTTCATGCGCTCCAGAATCGCGACCCCATACTTTTACCTAACATAGCTGAATTTTGAATAATTATACCAAAAAGCGTGATCTGAAACTTGTCAAAACAAGAAGTGTTTGATGCCTAGTAATAGAAACGTATATGAATCGGCAAACCAGCTACAGATTTGTCTTGGTCGTATTGCTGACAAAATAACAACCTCCTACCCTACACTTCACGTAAAAGGCTCACTAAAACGCGCTCATAGTATAGCTACAGTTCCAGTCAAGAATCGAAGCTATGGTTCTTCCCTTAATTTACTCAATGGAACCCGGGATACTTGACAAATAACCTCATCGCCATTACGGATCAAATGTACAATTTTATCCGGCCATTGCCTATGTATCACCAATACAAGCGTACTTAGCGTTTTAATACCATGCGTTACAAATCGAAACTAAGGCATTTATGTCATTATTAAAAATAAATATCACTTTCGTTTTGATTGTCAGTATAGTTCCTAATTGCTTGGGAAAAGTTCCGGAGAAGACAATATTTTACCCGGCATTTGCACTGAGTATCGAATCTAATTGTTTAAATGTATCTGGCTATATGTTATGAAATAACGAGATTGTATTATATGTAGGTTCCTTGATTAGATCTCTTCATACTCATGTACTAATAATCATCCAAAAATTAAACAATTAATATTTTCATATTTCAATTGTAAATATCGCACGAAACCTTCACATTGCTGGGTTTTTTCGCAAGCTATATCAAGTCGTCTATTAACAACATTCGTTAATTTTTGTATCTACTTGGCCACAAGAAAATGGCTTGTCAAATCACTTTTGTAAGCAATATTTCTTTTATCCCTCCTTGAATATTTTGTCTTCGCAACACGCAGCATTTAGTTGTGTTTAGAGTTTAGAGTTGTTGTTGTGCTCTGCCAACCGAGGGCATTTTACGTACGTGGGTTGCGGTTCCCTCAGCCCGCTGACAAGCCGCCATCTCCGGGGCCGTATTTCATAGAGGCCCCCGTCGCCTGGCGCGACATCGACATGCCCGCCGCCTCCGCCCCGCCCCGCCCCTCCTCGGCTGCATCTCGCAGACCCTCCCCCTCCAGCCCAGCTCTCCCGCCCACGCACACTGTGCCCCTGGCTGCATTCGTTCCAGCCTTCCGACACCGCCCCCGCCACCGCCACCGCCGCTCCCACCGGCACTACCGCCACTGCCACCGCCGGCACAGCCGTTGCAGAGGACACCGTAACACTGGGTCGAAATGGACGGAAAAGCATCCGTTCCAAAGCAATTTACAGAAAACAAATTGTTTGACGTTTTTAATATTTTCATTAGAAAAATAATAAAGTGTTATTTGATGTGACTACGTAGTTTCTTCTTGTTCTTGTTCTTCTTTATCTTCCAACTCGCAAATACTACATCGTGCTGTTACCTTCGATACACGTGTTTAGTTTGGCCGGTTGAAACGCTCGCTTGGAAATCTCAGAAGGTAACTGCGCGCGCTTTTATTGTTCGTGGTCCTCCGTGTGAGCGCTGCCGCCGATGGGGTTCCGTGCGCCGGCGAGACGTTTTTACGATTGCCTTCCTCGTCGCGGGCGTCACCCGGGTGATATACGGGTCGTAACTGCGGGGCGGAGCGGAGCGAAGCGAAGCGGGACGGGGTGGGGCGGGGCCGGACGGCGCCGCGGCGGAACAGACACCTGTCGCTGGGAGTCACCGAGCCCTGGCCCGCGGCACGCACAGGCGGAGCGTACCGACTCTCTGGCTCAACCTCGGCAGCAGGTGGCGTCAGCAGGACGTGCCCGATCGGCGTCGGCTCACCATCGCGGAACAACGATTTCTACTGCGCAAGTGCTGAAATGTTGATTGATAGCTGCTCGCCATCCAATCCCGCCCGCGGACGATTGATCGTTTCCGAGCGCGTCAGCTACTGTGGTCATTAGTTCCGTTAGCGTAGTGAATGTTTAAATTCCGGGATATAGCAGTGTTTCTTGCCCACTGAATAGTGAGATCTGGCGCCGACCTACACGTCTACTAGTCGGGGATTTCCTCTTCAGATATTTCCGCTCAGTCAGGCACCACCCCAGTCGGGACAAACCCTAAGCTTCTAGCCTAACAACATATTTGGCAGCATAGTGCATATGTGTGTGTGTGTGTGTGTGTGTGTGTGTGTGTGTGTGGAAGGGGAGATGATTTGGCAAGAGGTAGAAATGATTGCATGTACTCCGTTGCCCGTTCGTTAGAGTGGCTACTACTCCGGCATTCGCCTGTTGTTGATCGGAGAAATAACAAAAAACTACCTATACGACATTCCCGTCAGGGGATGCTGCAGACAATTTTGCGGCAATTGCTGCGGCAATTTTGTCAGTCGGTTGTATCGGCTACCACCCGCCATCTTCTCCCGATCGCACAACATAGTGTCGTCACGCGTTCGGTATCTGTGACAGTTGATGATCTTAGAGAGCGATTGCCCGAGTCGCGTAGGGCGTCAATCGAGTGATATCAGTTGACCATTGCATACACTCAATCGCTGGCGCTCCCGCCCACCAACTCGAGAACTCGTTGAAGAGCAAAAAAAAAAAAAAAAAAAAAAAAAAAAAAAAAAAAAAAAAAAAAAAAAAACGAAAAGTTGGTAGGATATGCATCTACCACACCTCGGTACACAGTCTCCACCAGCAAGTTTTTTACAGCATCGTACGTCTTATAAATTTGTTATTCTCTTTCTGTCATATTTATATATGTATATATATAAATTTATGTACTATGTAGTGATGAAAGTACGTCAATATGTATATGTTTGCACATGATGTGTTTTGCCATACTAGGTATTTGTGATGCATGGCGTATTAGAGGAAACGTATTTCAAATAGTATAAGAATTGAAGTGAAGACATTTTTCATGGAAAGAATATACACTCGTTCATCACTTAGTTCTCAAGAAACCCATGGCGAAACAGGTTTCTGTCGATATTTTTCCTGTCTTATCGTATTCACCAACGAAAATAATTCTATTGGCGATAGATGTGATATATCGTAAATATATACATACAAATATGAAGAATGACTTGAACCTAAAACCTGCATCTATTTCACTTTTAAATTTACCATCTTAAGCACTAATAATGGTGTAATATTCGTGGCTCTTCGAGGATTCTTAAAACTAAAATACCTACTGGTAGTATTTCACAAGGGCGTGCCGTAGCTAGATGAGCATCATCTTCAATATTATATGGATCATAAGGGGAAATCACTCTCTAGAGCGTGAATTATTAATTCACACTTGAATTTTATCATAGAAAACAAGATTAAGTTTATGCAATCAATTTTTCTTATTGATACGAACAGCATTGAAGTGACTGCATCGTGCACAACAGATGCAAAAGGAAGCAGAGAAGTAGAATTGTACGTAAGCTTCCGCGGCTCGAATCCATGAATTCTCGGCTATCCGGGAGACGCCCGGATAGACGAGAATTCAGAGAAGTAGAATTGACAAGACGTGGGGGAAATTTCAGCGGCTTTTACTTTCCAACAGTGACCCCACATCTGCGCATGTAGGTGCGTTTCAGCTGCACTGAGATGCAGCACAAGCTATGCAGTTATGCAGGCTGAAGAGAAACCGAGCTTACGAATGTGTTCCAACTTACGGAGAGAAAAGTTTTTCCAAAATGACGCTTACGATAAATGCATGTTGTATTTGGCACTTTAAGGTTGGATGAACCCGACCCTTGCCAGCTAGCTGTGTTCCCAGGCCTGAACCCTGTTTTAATTTATTATCCACCTCTGGGGTAAGGGAGACTAGTAAGGTGAGCATGACGTCTTCCTTTCACCGCATCTAGCATACCAAGCCTGCCTGAACTTCTTTGTATCCACAGTTATAGAATCTGAGACGATTATAATCGAATGCTTCAGCTCTATTTACCCCGACCGGAAATCGAATCTGGGTCTGTACCATGAAAATTTGGTATTCTATCCAAGAACCACCCTACCGTACTCGATAAATTACATAGTCTAGCATTTTTAAGTATCACAGCCCAGGACACAAATAACAAGGACGCACGGAACGCAATAAATAGCACACAGTAGAAGCAGTTCCACTTCATTACGTACATATTTTCTGAATGTTGAATTGTTTGCCTTGCATCGAGCCGAGGTTTTGGAAGATGCTAAAAAGGCTAAAAAATAATACGTTGGCAAGCTGTGAGGCTTTGGCTAATGGGGTCGACCATGGAGTAAGGTAGGGAACTGGTAGAGGTAGGAACGAGGGGAAACACGAATACTCGTAACATGCACTGGAGGGTTCCTAAAGGAATAATGGGGATGAGAGATTGAGGTGACGTTTGGCAATAGCGTCATAGAAAAAGGATCTTTGGCCGCTCCACAATAGCTCGCGAATAGGAACAGCAACGCGAAATCGAGGATGGGAACGGAAACGCGAGGTGCGGGCGCTTCACAGTAAACGGCAACAGGAAGAGGAATAGCGCTCGCTATGTATCTGCTGTGGCAAAAAAAGGAACTTGAAGAAACAGTTGCCGAAACCAAAGCATTCGACGACGCTACTCGGTTCACTCTTTGCTTTTCCATTTGTCCGTTTTGTTTTCATGTGCTCCTATGAATAATTAATAGTTTAACGAAAGAATATTAATGATAAAAAACAAAACCATGTAAAATAAGAATGAGAAAATTAAAAAAAAAACTACCACTAACGGAAAATACAAATACAACCAATTTATGGAAAATACAAATAATTAAAGTTTTATGAATAAACAAACAACCCCAATGTTCTTTAACGAAACATATACAAATTATTTTTGTGGGAACTTTTTATTCTAAATACTAATATGATTAGAAAAACAATTATATTGTTATTATTAAAAATATTTCAAACAACTCAACAATGACAAATAAAACAAACCTCAAACCCTAAACATAGAATAATAGTGTTGCCATATGTTAGTATCTGATGCTATACATCCATTGTGTTACTATATTTCCTAACCTCGCAAATCACTTTCTACCCTTAATATCGCACTGAACTCAATTTCGCTCCAGACGAGTGTGCGCACAAGTCGCGCGCTCAATCAGCTGGAAAGCTTCGCCGCCTTTGCTGCACTTTCATTGGTCGCGAGACTACCCGCTCCTGGGCCAAGATAAATGTTGACCATCCCTTCTGTTCGCGTTCCCGTCAAGCGTCGCCTTCCTGATGTGAAAGCCTACTTGCGGGGTCCGTCATTCAACTTTCTTTACGTTCCCGTTCGCGTTGCCCTTCCCGTTCGCGGGATATTGTGCAGCGGTCTTAAGAGAGTAAACTATCTGACGACCGGGGACAGCCAGGATGAGAGTGAGAAGAATTTGTCACCAATAGACTGCGTAAATTTAAGATAAATGAGGGACACGAGTGGCTTGATTGATTGATTATGTCTTCGACAACTGCTATGTTTATTAGTTCCTTAAGTATAGAGCACGGGGTTTCGGGAGGCAGCTGAGTTCTTTGCGCACTGGATGGAAAGATCTGGTGCCGACCTACACTTTGGCTTGCATGTGTTTCCCTTCTAGGTATCTCCCACCAGTAACACAGTCCCCTGCCGGGATAAACTCTGATCTCCTGACTAGTCTCCCGATATGTGTGGACGTACGTGTAGTGCATGATATTGTGTGTATTGGTAAATAAAGGGGTAAAGATAGGACAAGGAAGAAGAAGAAAAGATCGCGCGCGCTCCATGGCCCGTTTTTTTAGGGTAACATTCGCCTGACAATTATCGTAGAAACCACCAAAAACTACCGATCAGAGCAGCCGGGTGCTGGAATTCTCCGCCAAGCAGCGGCTGGATTCGATTTAGCTAGCAAACTAGTATCGAAAATCCTGCCACCCTCGGGACTCAAACCCTAGGATTTCCCGGTCAGGAATATTTCAGTGAATCAGTTGATGGTCTGAGCCACTTACGCTAGAACGGAGATAAAGACGGAGGAATGGAGGTGTGCGAGCGGACGACACAGTGGCACTAGTGGACCTGAGGAGCACAAAGTGAGACGAATAAGGTTGGCGAGGAAAACACTTCTAAGCGAATGGAGACGGGGAGATGAACGTGAGACGAACGGGGGATGGGAGGAGGAAGAAAGCCAGGCGAACAGGAACGAGCGGGGGAACGTATGCGATAAGAAGAGCTTACAGCTTGATGACAACTGCGGACGCGTCGGGCGTGGTGACGGACGACGTGGGGACGCGTGGGAAGCGAGGAAGTAGGCGGCGTCACGGCGCGGCGGCGCAGTAGCTGAATGAAGCCAAGCGTGGACTCCATCCCCACTCACCACAGGAATTCCCCGTCGGCACGCGCACGCGTGCTGCGGTGCCGCCGCTTCGCACGCGCCCGCCTCGACGCACGCACGTGCGCGAGCGCGCGCGTGCACCTGCGGCCGGGAAGGATCGTGCCGCCGCCCGCGGGGCTCAATGGCGCACGCTGCACTGGCGATTCTAAATCGCAGGTGGGTAGACCTATTCACGCACCACTTTAGTCGGAGAAGATTTGAAATAGTGGTTCTGCCGCTATTCTAATTCGCAGGTGTGATTTGGACCTCGTCACGCCCCACATTTCTCGGAGATGATTAAGAATAGTGGTTCTGCCGCGATTCTAAATCGCATGTGGGGTTTAGACCTCGTCACGCCCCACTTTATTCGGAGACGATTTAGGATAGTGGTTCTAACGCGATTCTAAATCGCAGGTGGGATTCAGACTTGGTCACGGTCCACATTCGTCGGATATTATTTAGAGCTGTCGTTCTGCCACGATTCTCAATAACCAGGAATCTACTTGCAAATTGATTTTAGACCTCGTCACTGACCCCTTTGGTTCGAGGTGATTTAGAATGGTGGTACAACCATGTTGTAAATGTAAAAATGTAATAAATTATTTCATTTAAAAAAACAACGACTTATGTTACTGCCTGAAGAAAAACGATTGTCTTAAAATTAGATTGGTTCCAATTTTAAATACAATTTATTGCCTTTCACATATTTCATAGTACGTTTGCTGTTAAAATCTTGTTTTAAATGGTCTATTTGCGTGCCATGTGAATCTTTCTAGATCACTGTGACTGTTCTGCTGCAACGGCTCCACACACTACACCGCGTACACTCTTTCCTTCGGATCACCTCACTCACGTGACGTTACTTACTTATGTGGATCTCAGTTACAACAGTAATCTTTAGACCTCATTGCTAAATTCTTTTCCCTGACTTAATATTTCTCCGGTTTATAAACATTAAAATTATAATCAATATAAACATTATAAACATATAAACTTAAAAAAGCAACGTAAACCAAATAATATTATGAGTGAATGATTTTAACAACATTTTGATTTTGTCAGTTTTGATTTTTGACGATTTAGTCCGTAATTTTACAAACGTATTCAGAAAGGAATGTTTCTACCATAAATACATTACATTACAACTAGTTGTAAAAAATTAAAAATAATATGTAATACAATGTCATGTAATATTACGAATATCGTGTAGTATTACGACACTAAATTTCATGTAATTTTACGATTTATTCTACTCAAAAATATCTAGAAACCCCGAATTATATGTTCAGAAAATGTGGCCCTAATTGCTTCTTTAGATGAATCTTCACTAGTTCTGATGTTGTTCAAACACTGCACGTTCACTTTATATAATCCAAATTCCATTTGCATAAATGAAAATCGGCCCCACCTGGTTGAATTTCCTCCAATTAATTGGCAGGAATAGTGTGTTTGCTCAACTCAGTCTTCTATCTATTAACCAACGATAGCTGTTTGTATCGCACTCCCCTCTTTTCTCGGTACTCCCGACAAGTCTCGCATCGAACTGAGAAATCGAGAGTTCTAAAGTTCAAGTGGTCCTTCGCGATAATCAAGTTCAACAGTGAAACGATGACTAAGACTGTTCGAGAAATTAAATGGTCAGGTAAAAAAAATGCATCAATTCTAAGAACTTGCCCTCGTCTCAAAAGGAAAACATTACGTGGAAGAAAGGAAACTAGGACGTTGGAATGTGTTTTTGCGAGAGTAGCCATGATGTCTACGTTGAAATGGTAATAAATTGACGTCTCATTTGTTAAAAGAGGGACAAATTGTGTAGAAGGAAAGTTCTCAGTTCTTGGCTGAAGAGGAACAAGTAAGAAAGAAACAGCCATTTGCGACCATGTCTATTAGTTTTAGACTACATGAATTACTTCACACTTTAGGGGGGAAATCCGAAAAGTAGCTGGCAACATGCCAGTTTTCGAAGTGCGTTCATGGGTTCACCACGGGTAAAAACTGCACCGTTCAGCAAAATGTATTCTTCCTTCAGCCTGATAATTCAGCTGTAACTGTCAGTTCAATGAATGCAATTGGAAGTTGTGTAAGTAAGCGAGGAGGATAGGATAAGGAAAAAGAAGGAAAGATCGCGCGTGGTCCGTCCGCAAAGGGGTCCACGTCTCGCCTCTGTGCACAAGAGTTAATACGTTCCGTGACAAAATCTTGGTGCGTGTCGCAGATATGCAAATATTCTTCCAGGGTGAAAGCCTTCTTTTTCGGTGTAACGTTCTACTCAACAGTTAGCATTTTTGCAGTTTAACCTAAAATACGTTTAACCTATTTAGACTTATTGATTATTTTGTATAACATCATGGTCACTAGTCCCGGAAATGACGAAATGTTTCTTTTTAAATCATCGGAGAGATGATTGTGTTCTTCTCTCGCTCGAAGATGAGATCTATCGCCGAACTTCAAGGTGGCTTCCGAGCTTTCTTCTTCCACGTACGTCCCTCCAGCATCACCACCCCAGCCGAGGCAAGCTCTGAGCTCCCGTCTGATCAACCGACGTGTGTGGTAGTGTACTGCATGCAAGTGTAAATGTGTGTAAGTAAAATGTGAGAACAGGACAAAGAAGGAGAAGGAAAGATTGCGCGTGGTCCGTGGTCAGTTTTTTAGGGCTCGAGTCCGGACTTCACCGGGTACTGATTGGAGAAACAACAGAAACCACTCATCAGAGCAATCTGCTACTACAATCCTTCAAAAACTGGTTGAATTCGGACCAGCTTTCGAACACGTGTCGAAAATTCGTCACTATCGGTACTCGAACCCTCGGACTTCCCCGTGAACGACACTGAAGTCAGAATGGCGCTTCTTTTATCCTCTCTCTCCTTAATCATTCATTCTAGATTTATTGCCCGAATTATTTTTATTCATTTGTAGTACTTGCAGAGGCAGAAGGGCAGTTACTACTAAGGGCGCTTCCTATTACGTAAATTATCTGGAACTGCCCGAATTACTTTTTATTCCTATTTCTTGCAGAGGTAGAAGGGCGGTTCCCATTAAGGGTAGGTGCCAATTAAGAACTGGTGCCCATTAAGGGCAGGTGCCCATTAAGGGCAGGTGCCCATTAAGAGTATTACCTGGAATAGCTGGAATTGTTTCTATGTCCAGCACTTGCCGTGGTGCAAGGGCGGTTCCCGTCAAGGGCGTGAGCTGTTGTTCGCAGGTGAGTCGCGAAACGCGGCGCGCGCCGAGGAAGTGCGGTGCGAACTCGAGGAAGCGCCGGCGATAAGGCCAGCGATAAGGCAGCGCCGATAAGGCGCACCTGCGCTCTTGGGACAGGCGCACCCGACGCCTACGCGTCCCCGGCTGCGACGGGCGTCTTAGACAGCGCGATAGACGTTCTGGGCAGGAGAAGCGCGTTGGTTTAATTTTACGCATGTTATTACGTAATGAAGAGTTCAATATTCTTAATGTTTCTGGAAATTATCATCACTGTGGTCTGGTGATAATGCAGCCTTGATGTTGGTTTAACAAACGAATAAAGTTAAATCTCAGTTTAATATTAAGTTGCATAATTTACCAAAGGTTCATTTAATAAAAATGTAATGGAAGTTAAATATTTAATTGGAGAGGCTCAAATGTGGACGTTGACTTCCATGAACAACTCATAATATTACAAAAATTGGACACATAGTGATATTAGTTGAAACGTTTATTACAAAATTGATCTTCAAGTAGTACAAATGTTCAGAATGTGAAATTTTCAAATTCAGCCATATACTTCATGTATTATTCAACGTTTTTCCTATACCCTTAAACACAGAAGAAAGGCACCATTTCGATGCGGTGTTTGGCATCGTGATGGAGAAGCGCCTTAAAAATACGAAAAAAATAGTATATTGATAGTTTAAGCTAGAAATTAAACGGAAATGGAACTTCGTCACTTTAAAAATAAGCTCTTCAATTATGGTAATGACGATGTTTCTTTTTTTAACTTAATTTTTAAATTCTGGATGGATACTTTTAGTCTTTCACATCACATCTGAAATGAACTTCTATCAATTATTCTATTAATCCACTTCACAGTCTCATATGTAATCTCCTTTCCAACAACTTTCAGTTATTCAGTTTTCAACGACAGGCAAATGGAAATTTTTTTTTTAATTTTCGTCATGTTTATTCAATTACAAAATTCGCCGTTCAAACCTAGATAGTTAGATCGAGCTCAGTCGCTGTCTGGAAGAAACCTTTAGAGGGCAGCTGCTCCGATCGGTTCTTTTCCATGTTTTTCTTCGATCAATAGTAACAGGCGAATGCCGGCGCAGTACCTTAACAAACGGGTCGTGGACGGCACGCGATTATTCCTTTCTCTTTCTTGCTCTATCCTTAAATAGTAACAGGCGAATGCCGGCGCAGTACCTTAACAAACGGGTCGTGGACGGCACGCGATCATTCCTTTCTCTTTCTTGCTCTATCCTTACACTTACTTACATATACACGTACACTTATTTGCACTACACTACTATACATGTCAGGAGACTGCACGGGAAATAAGAGCTTGTCCCAGCGGGGTGCCCTCATTGATAGAATATACCTGATCGCGGAAAACTTCGTTAGTGGGCGCCGGATCTCGCCATCCAGTGCGGGGGAGGGGGGAGATCCCCGCCATCACCCGAGGAAAAAATCATGCACTACACTTACGTGATTAATTACTTAGCAGGGAGCCCAGAGTCACTAATGAATCTCGATTGTCTTCACACTACGTCCAGTGAAACAACTATCGGTATTTGGACGTAGTATTCTTCTTCATCGCTAACAAAATGTATTCTTCTTTATCGCTATGAATTAGTCAAATAACGAACAACAAGCAGGACGGCGCTCCAAGAATATTCCACCGCAGCTGGTCCCATCACGTAATCGAGGTCACGCCTGGGTTTCGTAAGGAAACGTGCCTGCTTTGAAGTTCCGTTCTGCAAGGTCCCTCTGTGGCCGCCTTACGTGATAACGCTGTTGTTTCCTTGCGCGACTACTCGTGGAAAACGCTTGTGGGTCGCGCACGTGGCTCACCAGCCTTTCGAAAATGCAGTGGGTGATCGGTTAATGAACATAATTCGGGACGATGCTTTTTGCCCCCAAAAATTTTATCTATTTAATTCTTCATGAACTGAAAACACAGGCACATGAATAAAAAGAAGATATGTGGCCTAGATCATACTAAGTTGTTTTCGCACCAGATGAGTCTGATCCAGGTGTTCGAAATTAATTTAAAAGCTTATTTCAAAAGTAAAGTTTTTTCATGAATCTTCATGAAACCCTATTTTTTCAAGAAGGAGAAGTATTCACATACAGCTTTACAGTTTAAGATACGGATTCAACGGTTTGAGAATCAGGGACGGCGAAAGAGGTGGCTACGGCGAGTAGAACTACCCACGCGAAAATATTCCGTGTGGGTAAACACCCACTCGAAATTTTGACAAAACTTGAGAGGGGAGAATCCAATTTAACACATTTATTACCACCATCAATCTTGTGGAAAAAAATATTTCTGAAATCGACGAAAAACATTATTTAGTATTCAAACTTCCATTTTCATGCGTATCGACAAGAGAGCGATAAGAACATAGCCTTGTGCATCCACAAAAGAAAAGGGACAAGGTCGGCGAATTTGCGTGTGGTCGTAGTTTTTATGCGCGAAAATGAGTGGCGTAAGGCACTTGTTTTCAAGTATTGGCGCGATGTTCGTCCACTTATGACAATTCCAGGATCATCGCGCTAGAACGAGAGAAGCTGCTCTATGCTACGCCGGGTAAAAAATTAGTTCCGTTCGACAATGCTGCAAAATAGACTTAATCATTGAGCGATCTTGCACTCGTACCCAGAGTTAGTTGAAGAAACATCGAGAAACTATCGGATGAATTCATTTCTCAAAATTCCAAACAAGTGTCAGTTTTCGCACAGCGACATTTCAAGCATTGTTCAATTCCAACTAAAACGTTTTGAATAAACTGCATATTACATACTGTTATCATATTTTTCTTTAATTACACTAAAATACAATACAACATTATATGACCTCCTCACATGGTACAACCCACCTGAAATTATTTCGTTTCGCCGGCCCTGTTTAGAATTACGTTTAACATAGGAGAAAATACAGGCAATAATTAGGGCCATTTTTCCAGCATTGGGGGCTCAGAGGCCTTGATTAATTTGGGGTCCCCCTTATTCTTACTTTCACCGATCTCCTTTATTCCCAATTTTGATGCCGAAATATAAAGAAAATCCTGTGAATTTACATTGTATTTTGTATTTTTTAAATGATTTTAAAAGTACATCTTAGTGTTTCATTTTACCATTATTCAATGTTGAAAATTTCATGTACGTGAATGAATTTAAATTATTCAAAATAATGAAATACTCAAATTTAATCAAAATATTTAAAGACAAGTTTTGTTAAAAACATTAAACTTCTCATTACTGAGTGACATTCTCGCATCAACTAGCAACATTTCATATTATAAATATTATCCAATGATGCGTAACATCACTCCATTGCGCCAATTTGTTGTGCTAAGTTTGATCATACACCACTTTGCTATACTGTTTTTATTTTATTTTTTGAAAATTTTAGTACGTTATAACTTTTAAGAACTATCAGAGACGTTGGGGCCCTGAACCCGGGCCCGTGCGTTAACACGGCAATGGTCACAATAATTGATAGGATGATGGAGAAACATCTTATTTTTATCTAAGACAAGGAAACCAACGGAAACGGAGACGCATTATAAGTAAGCTCTTCAATTATTTTTTGGGGTGTTGGGTAGACATTTACTGCATTACACACATTTGTGACAAAAAAAACACTCCCTAAAATAGACTACCACTAGTCAATAGCCGTCCATAAATTACATAACACAAATTTGGAACATTTTTAATCTCCCCTCTTCCCCCTGTAACAAATCTGTAAAGTGACACATTTCGATAAGAAGGTCTTTCACAGATATAGAATTATATAAAAACAAAACATAAGTACAAATTTTGTATATTGTCTTGTTGGTTCGCAAATGTCTCTCGAATCCAGCTTTCATATCTCAAGATCAAAATAAGATTACAACAGTACAGTGTAGCCTTATACATACATCCGTTTTCTTGAACGTCCATACGTTTTCTTGAATATGTGTATTTTTTCAAAGTACAGACAAAACTGATTCATTTTATTAATTACACGATGTCTTGTAAATGGTTATTGACAAAATGTTAGGCAATCGCTTTTTAAGGAGGCAGATACAAAAAAATGTGCACTGGAAGAGGAGTGGGTGCTGCAACAGCTGGTCCACGCTGGTCTTTTAGCATGGCCACCCAATTAGTCGAAAGTCGAGCGAAAACGGGACACCAAGCGAATGTAAGGAAATGTGCTTTTTAGGGCAAATGTCACCTTGTATTTTGTTCACGTGGCTCCAGCTGTCCACATTGTTACAAAACTCGCTTGGTCACGTTTTCTCTGTACGAATATCACGGTCTAACACATTCAAGGGCGCTTTCAAGGATTCTAAATTACGATCTTACTAAGCATAAACTTTGTTTGGAAAATTCTTCGAAGTTGCTGATTGCGCATCAACATTTGAAATTGTAGATTTTAGAGGCAGAGTATCTATGTAGTAAAAATGAAAATAAAGTTTCCAAAAAAATAATTAAATTTGTATTTCTGAACTTGTTTGCATGAACTAGATTGGCAAAACCCGTAATCGTATCTGAAAAAACAGGCGCTTATCCCAGAAATGAATTTGTGCGCTATCCGTATAATTTGCTCAGTATTTACAAAAACAGACAAATCTCTTAAACAAATTACAATCACTTTAAATGCTTAATAACATAACGTTTTGAATTTTCCATTTTCCTCTAAATCTATATCCATCGTTAATCATCTTTTCAATATACATACGTAGAACTGGTGTACAATCTAATAATACTAAGACTAAATTTGTTACAAAATGTACTTTGTATTTATCGCATATTGTCCTTCCAACAATTTAATATTGAATTAAAAATAACTGTCATACACTGTTTTTTCACAAATGTGGAATGAGCCACTTTTCTCAAATGAGGAATGTGCCAATTTGGCTCATTAACAGAAATGCATTTGGCATAAGCCGTATGAGCCGTACTCTAAATACGCCACAGACTAAATCTTGGGCTGAAATGTTGCGTGTTCTCCTTTATAACGTCCGAATAGTTGCAGGTCTACTTAAAGAACTTGCTTTCAAAACCAGCGAAACAACTAGTGGAGACTGCTTTTCGTTTATTTTATTAGACTAGTCCATGCACTCGCAACTCCGGCAACATTTTATTGTGTCATACGCAGATTCATGTTTATGCACAAGTATCTCGTGCAGATCAGTGGCGGCTGGAGGCTCAACAAACTGGAGGTTGCGGCTCCATCGAATGACGGAAATCTAATTTCCAGATTCGTAACACTAATATATAATAAAACTTAAGCGATTCATGTAAAATATTAAAACTAAGCAAGTCTTATTGAAACATTACTTACATTATTTTATGTCTAGTGTCCGTGTAAGGTATGTTCACCACCGGCGTACGTGGTTCTAGATTTTATTTCCAGTGGGCACTCGAGTTTTTGTATTAGTTATGTATCGAGTCACTTGACGGTAATAGAATTCACATATAACAAAAAAGAATCTTGTTTCGAAAATACGGTTATCGCACCAAATCTTATCAACAAGCACTATTATTAATATTATACAAATAAAATTATTGTATTTGGAAAATAACCTGGAATATCTTCCCCACACACTCACATTCACAACAACGCTCTCCGACTTATATTGTTTTCGTGGTGGAATTCGGTAATGTCCCAACGTTTGGAGATGCATCACTGCGAAGGACAGAAGGGGACTTCCTTCTAGAACGACCAACTCTACAAAATGTACATTTGATGTTAGGCATGTTTCAACAAAGCCAACATAAAACGAAAATAAATTTTCCAAACATCATAATTATCATGCCTTCAATAGACTGGACTTGTTTACTTTCAATTACAGACCAAGACAGAAAATTGGTATTCCCCTCGCACGCCGCACAGCGCTGACTCCCCCACCCACTGGTGGCAGCACCTTCGATCCTACGTTGACGCATAGGGCCAAAGAGTAAATGCAGTAAAAACAGTAATACAGCCAAGAGTGAACCATTGTACAATACCTGCGAGAGCGCAAAGAGCGCTAGTTGGGTGCTCTTTGGTTTCAAAATGATTTCATATACATCGATGTTGCTGCAATATCATGAATATTAAATGTCATAAAAAGGAAAAGATATATTCCTAATATATTAAAATATTTTTTCGATTATTTCAGGGTTGTGCAACCGAGCACTCTAAGCACGAGCTGCCATTGGCGTGGATACCGATGAAATAACAGTAAGACAGAAATGTTCATCCTTCTACACGAACGTCTCTAACGCTAAAGAATTATTTAAACATGAAAATAACGGTGGGAAATATTTCAACATGTAACACACTGCCAAAGTGTATTCAATAATCGCATATTAGGGGCGTTTAAGGAAAGGAAATATATTATTACTTTCGAATAAAAACATAACTAATGGCAGAAGTCTATAGGATGTTGGTTTGGTGATAGACTTACATTGATTGGATAAGTCTTTTTATTCATGACGTGCATACAAAAACGTGAATAAACACGAATATTCCAGTCAAATGTTCAACCATATTTCAATTTCTCCCCGTGGAATTTGTTCGCGTAACCCTTGAAAGCCTGCTGCGTACCCCACAGTACCCTCATCCAAAAGAGTTGGACTTGTGGGCAACGTTTGGACATCGCGCTCCTTCGCAGACCACTTAAGCAGAGTGGTCGGTGTGTGTGTGGGAGGGGGAGGGGATGGCGGCGGCGCAAATGCCCATGCAAGGCGCGAGGCTGCGCGGGCGTTGCGCCTCGTTCCACCCGAAAAGGAGCCGCCCTCGTAAGTCACCGCGGCCGCTGCACCGGCGCCGCGGGTCAGGGACGGCCGGGCGGCGCAGGCGGAGCAGTTGGTGGTGGTGGAGAATGTAGTGACCATCATGGTGGTGGTGAGGGCTTCCGATGTTAGTGCCAGTGTGGATCCAAGTGTTGACGCCGATGACTGTGGCGGTGGCGGGCGTGGTGGCGGGGACTGGGTTGAGGCGAGACGGAGGCGCGAGCTGCGGGCTTCGGGCAGAGGGTGGGGCGGTTCCGGCGGACGGTGGGGAAGACGGTGACGGGGCCGGTGACGGGGGGGCCGGAGACGGGGGAGCGGAGACGGGGGCGGGTGACGGGGCGGTGACGGGGGCGTGACGGGGGCGGTGACGGGGGCGGTGACCGGGGTTCGGGTGACTGGGCGAGCCGCGTGCACGGGGGGGGGGCTGACCGGGGGCGGTGACGGGGGCGGTGGTGGAGGGGGGGTGGAGGCGGAACAGGACGTGGAGCGATTTGATAGATTTAGAGCATTCAAAGGTCTTGTCATTTAGTCGTGATCTTTGACGGAGAATGCTGGTTGGTCAGGCATGAAGCGGCAGTAAATCTACACATGAACAGGACCCCGGTGACGGGCTGGTGGTCGTACTTACCCGGTAGTTATGCGGCGGATGACGGGCGGTGACTGTGGGTCTGTAGCGGTGACGGGTGAGGTACGGGGGGCGTGACGGGGTCGACGAGTGACGATAAAGGCAGTACGAAAGATCTGGAGGTTTGATTTTAGAGGTAGGTTGGGATGTGTTTTCGGGTGACGGGGCGCCGGTGCCGGTGTTGTGATAGTCAGACGGGTTATCTGGATCGTGGCACGGGGACGCGGTGAGGGGGCGGTGACGGGGGGGGTGAAGCGTGGTGGAGTCGGGCGGTTGACGGTGGTGGGAACCGGTTGACCGGGGCGCGTGACAAGGTTGACTGGGTGGACGGTGGCGGTGACGGGGTCGGTGGAACGGGGCTGGGATGACGCGAAGATACGGTGACGGGGGCAGCGGATGAAGTGGGGCGGTGACGGGGGAATATGCTGGTGTGGGGGGAGAGTGCGTGTGACCGTGTGGTTTCGATGACGAGGCGACGGTGGACGGGAGTATTTAAGGTTAGCGAGTAGACGGGTGGCAGGGTGAACGGAGGCGGTGACCGGGTGTAAGGCGGCGTGATCGGATGGGGCGGCTAGGTGAGCGGGCGCGGTGACGGGGTATGCAGTGACGGGACGGCCCGAGTGGACCGGCAGAGCGTTCCTCTATAGGATTGCGGTGCGGGGGCGGTGAACGGGGGCGGTGACGGGGGCGGTGTACGGGGCTTGTAGCGAATTTTTTGGTCGTGCGATGTGTTGTGAGAGGGGAGGGTTTGGATGTTAGGGGACGGAGCGGGTGGGGTAGAACTAGGAGTGTCGCCGTCGGATTGATTGTTCTAATCGTTGATGCGGCTGTGCGCTGGACTCTGCGCTACTCCGTGGTTGTTGGCAGTATGGACGAGGGTGGACCCAGAGGTCGTTGTATGCTGTAGATGTGTCGGAGCCGGGGGCTTAGGGTGCTTGACTAGACGTAGATGATATGCCTGGGCGTGCGGTGACGGGGAGCAGGTTGACCGGGGGTTCGTGACGGGGGTGGTGACGGGGGGTGGTGACGGGGGTGGGATGATTCCGGGGGTGGTTGGACCGGAGCGGTGGGCGGGATCGGTGGCGGGAGCGGGGTCAGTGACCCGGCGTTGGAGAATGTGACATGTTTGGAGGCGAGGGCGGGGATTCCGTATAAGCGGAAGTCGGAGACAGCTCGCGGCTGAGAGTAGTGGCATTAAAGTTGAATAGTTCCCACTTGAAAAATGAGGTTGGAGGAGTCAGGCGCAATAGTATGGATCGATAGCATTCATTCGAATGAATATGTTATGGATGAAAAGGGGCAGGAATACACAATGGAAGGTCGACAATGCAGGTGGAGAAAAGCAGGGAGAAAAAAGAAAGCACTTAGTAGTTAGCGCTTCTGCGGTGAGCCTTCTCTCGTAAGGAGAATCACGGTAATTTAATTTTTGTGATGACAGAAAGTCAGAAAGAGGGGGTAAGCTATCAACACATGAAATGTGAGAAGCTACAGATGGTTTATGAGGCTGAGTGATGTGAGTGGAATATGGATAACGGTTTATATAATGGGTATGTGGTAATCAACTAGCGGTGTGTCTACTTGGTATGTATTTTGGATTTATAGTTTCGAAGAGTTAGTTACGTGACTCCCCGCTCAGATCAAGACGTTATGTCTTCTGCTTCACCAATGAACAGTGCAGGCTATTGGGTCTGAAATTGTGCAGGGACTGCTTTGCTTGCGGCTGGTTCGTGGCCCACAATACTGATAGTGTGATGGGCCTATAGGGCGCTGTAGGGCGAAAGACATCGAGACAGCCGGCGCCCACAAGTGCTGGAGAGAGGGTCCGGAGGCGCGGAGGTGTCAGTTCGCCAGGCGACGGTAGGTTTCTCGGAGTTCGGTCTGACGTTTGGCGTGTCGGCGCGCTGCGATCGTCGTCTGACCTGGGCAGCTGTACTTGTCTTCGCGTTGAACACGTCAGCGATGCTTCGTGCCACTTGGTGCCCGTTATCATTAGCCGCGTAAAGGGAATTGACTGTGCACAGCTGTAGCCGGACACGCCCGCCATCGACAAGACCTTGCCGCTATCGCTTAATCTTGAACCCACCTTGTTGCTGCGCTGCTGGCAGGTGGAGGCTGCGCTAAATCGCGCGAGCCGCCCGCGCATGGCTAAATTCACGTTCCTTTCCGTTAATTATGACCAGCGGCCGCGCCGGAATCTTATACCGCCAATTCGGTCCGCCGCTTGCGCCGCGGCCCGTCTCCCGCCTTCCATGCTCTCTCCGTCTAAAATTTGCCGCCGTCGACTACTCGCCACACAAGTTCCATAACGCCTCCCGCCTTGTTCTGGCGTGCTCCACAGCTCTCATATGGGCGCTGGGGCTCGATGGCCCGCATTCCGCTGCCTGCGTATCACCTCATCTCTCCTAACTAGATTTTTCCTGCTGCCACCTCGAACCACCATTGGTTTCCGCCCTTCCTCTCCTCAGCATGGAATGTCGATCAAGGCCGTCGCTTGCGATGTCCTGCTCGAAGTAACCACTTCTACGTTGCCCCGCTTGTACCGTACATGCTCGGATTTACTGAGCTATTTTCGGGTCACCTATCTAACTGTTATAGCACAATTTTTGTCCTCAATTCATCCCCTCGACATGCTGGCGGCTCAACAACGTGTCTCCTCGTTACTTTGGAGTTCGGTCAAGAACTATCATCTTTCCTTCTTCACCTCTGGTTCCGGGCTTTTCCTCCCGTCTTCAGCTCAACAATGCTTCCTCTCGCTTCCGCTACGCTCTTAACCCCACCCTGCTGGCCACAGACCCTATCTTCACTCTGCTCAGACGCTTTGGGCGAAATATCCACCCCGCCATGATCTGTGACGGCCCCGTTTCTCTCGGTCTAGGTGCTCACAGCGTATGTTACTGGCTTAAGTCACACATCCCTTTTTGCTTCGGCCCGTCTCCAATCCTCCTGGGCTTTTTCTTCCCATCCACTTTCCTATTGAATTTCTCGAGGTTGTCTCCATGTGACACTGTCTTCTTTTTGATCTTTCCCCACGTGCCACATAAGCTGTCCCTCCATCTCCGTCCTTGGCCTTCGCCGGCCCAGCTGACACATCAGCGTCTCCTGCCCGTAAATCACCTACGGTTGGCGCCCGTCCCGCTGCGCGCCCTCCTCTCTTCCCGCACATTCAGCGATCGAAACGAGCTCGCGGGTGACAGTGTTCGACCTAACATGTCTCATTTTCCCCCCCCCCCCGCGCCCCCCACCAAGCCCCCCGCTCGTGGGGCCGCTAACCCGTCGTCACTTCTCGGGCCTCACTTCCCAGTCACGAGCAATCGCATGCCTCCCAACCCCTCAGCAGTTTTGCGTCACGAACCACCCCGCCCATCACATCGCCCTCGAGCCTTCACAGCCCGGGACTTTTGTTCTACCCGTAGCGGCCACTTTCATTTGAACGCCACACTCTCGACAATCCAGGTACGCAATGCTATCTCAGCGACCTCATATGTCCTGCAGTTGGCGCGAGCGCAATAGAAGATGTCTTGAGAAAGTATTTCGAAAGTGTCGTCCTTGATAAAACCATGACGAT
>BOPP01000096.1:3891713-3928669 GCA_017312745.1 Gryllus bimaculatus | reverse complement strand
ACGCGGCCGAGGCGGGGCGGGGATTCCGTCATAAGCGGAATCGAGCAGCCGCGGCTTGAGAGTAGTGGCATAAAGTTGAAAGGTTCCCACTTGAAACAAATGAGGTTGGAGGAGTTCAGGCCAAAAAAAGCACATTCGATGAATATGTTATGGATGAAAAGGCGGCAGAATACACAATGAAGGTCGACAATGCAGGTGGAAGAAAAGCAGGAAAAAAAGAAAGAAATAGTCACGAGAAAATCACGTAATTTAATTTTGTGATGACAAGAAAGTCAGAAAGAGGGGTAAGCTATCACACATGAAATGTGAGAACTACAAGTAGGTTATGTAGGCTGCGAGTGAATATGTTAACGGTTTGAAGTGAGAGGTTAGTGGTATGACTCAAGAATCAAGCTTTTCTCTTCACCAATTGAAGTGCAGGCTATTGGGTAAATGGTGTAGCAGCTGCGCGCTGCCAAACGATTAGGTGAGGCCACTGAGGGAACATGAGAAGCCGCCCCAAGTGCTGGAGAGGAGCGGTCGGAGGCGCGAGGTGTCCACGTTCGCTAGCGAAGGAGGTTTCTCGATGTTCGGTGACGTTGGCGGACGGGCGCGGCGGCAGCGATCTGCTTTGACAGCGCGGTGCCTTGTGCCCGTTAATTAGACCCGCGTAAAAGGGAATACCGCCGCAGCCGCCGCCCCGGCACCTCTGCCCTTTGGCTGCGCTGTGCTGCAGGTGGAAGGGGGGCTGCGCTATCGCGACGAGCCGCCCGCCGCATTAATCACCGCTGCCAGCGCCGGCGCCGCACCGCGCCGCCGCGCCCCTCCCCGCCCCTTCCACTGCTCTCTCCGGCCGCGACCTGCCACCCAAACGCCCCGCCCACAGGCCTCTCTAGTGCGGCGCTGGCTGTGCCCATTGCTGCTGCGAACCTCCCCCTACTATATTTCTGACGACCACCGCCCTTCCCTCCTCAGTGGACCATGGCCGCGGCTTATGTCCTGCCCCGGGCCCCTCCGTCCCTGAGTCGCGCCACCCGGCCTTCGACATTGACTGGCGGCAAACAACGTGTCCTCCGTCTTAGCTCCAACAATGCTTCCTCTCGCTTCCCGCTTACGCTCTTACCCCACCCATCCCACCCACCTCAGACCCGAAATATCCACCCCGATCTGCCCGTCTGGGTCACGCGTATGTCTACTGGCGTCACACCTTTGCTTCGCCCTCCACTCCCCCATCTCTCCGGGTGTCTGTGACACGCTCCCACGAAACCCCTCCACTCCCGTCTTGCCTGCCGTCCTGACATCAGCTCTCCTCCGTCTCCGCGCCCCTCCGATCACTTCGCTCCTGTGTTCACCAGTTCCAGCCCGCCTCGTGCCGCCACCCGCTCAATTCGCCTCACTCCAGTCACTCGCATCGCCTCACCCCCTCAGCCGCCCATCACCACTCGCCCTCTCCGAACTTTGTTCCCACCGTATATACCCTCTCACCCATTCTCAACTCATCCGTGCCGATCTTTACTCTCCTTATGCCGCTGACCGCCGCACCATTCTGCCTCCGCACACTACCGTCCGACCCTCCACTCCCCTCCTCCTTGGATATGATATTTCCGGGGGCGTTAACTGTTATGGTCATTAGTCCCATTCGTGTAGTAATGAGTACTTCCGTGGGAGAACGTTAGGTGTGGCAGTTTTGCAACTTTTCAATAACGAAGAAAAGAGTATTCACTGTTCTATTTTTATAAGAATACTCTAGAAACTAACATACGCATGACAGTACCATCTCACGAAGTGAAAGTTTTCGGAATTTGACCAAGCTGTAATAGAAGACTTCTACATTCAACGCGTTTCCACTGGAACCTTGCTTTTCATAAAATTCTCATATCCAACGTTCTTTCACGGAGGTATTACTAACAAGGCGGGGTCTCAGTCTTTTGATCGTCTAGGTCCTGCAGATCGGCTGCTCACCTCCTTATGAAGGTGAAATTAGCAACCCGATTTGTTGCTGCGGAGCTTGGAAATTAAATTGTTTTATTTTTCATATTTCAGTCTGCCACCAGCGCTGTGCAGTACCTTTAGTTCTTATTTTATTTTGCTTCAGACTATTATTAATAATGCCTAAATAATTGCCTCAGTTTGAACGAATTCTCGGAAACAAATCCTCACAAAAATGTTATTATATTCTAAAATTTCATATTACAGCATACGTATGTTGCATTTTGTAATGTGCACATGTATACTTGTAAATGTTACATTATTATTGCAGATTTTTGGAAGCTCTTGTATATTGGGAGATCATGGTTCGATTCACGGCTGTGCAATCAATTGTTCGAACAGCGAAACATTATTCGTCACAATACTCGTTCTTTTAGAATTGTTATTACAATAATTATAGTTATATTATTATTGTTATTATAATTATTATTATCACAGCCCCTACGGTGGCTCCTAGACAGAATGCTAACTTTCCCTGGTGCGATCTCCGGGTCCGATTCCACATCGAGACAAAAATTGACCTGTAGCTTTCCCTTACAGTCGTTTCAGTTTCTGTAGCACTGAGACAATCTTTAACTGACCCACAAAGAAACAATCAGTTGATGACATGATCCGCCGGCAAAGGTGGCTCAGAGCATCAACTAATGTCATTGCATTGCCTCTGTCCGGGAAGTGCTAGGGCTCCAGTCCCGACGGTGCCACTGTTTGCGAAATTAGCTCGAGAGCCAAGTCTAATTCAGCCGCCATGTGAACGAATATTCTAGCGTCCGGCTTCCCCTGATCTGTGATTTACACGTTGTTTCTCCGATCAACATGTGGCGAACGCCGGAGCAGTACCCTATCAAATGGGCCATGGATCGCGCGCGATCCTTTTTTCTTCGTCCTTGTTTTATCCTTACCCCTTACTTACACAAACTTACTCTTGCATACAGTGTACTATAACGCATGTCGGGAGCATAGAACTTGTCAAGGCTGGGGTGGTGGCCCACTGATGGGAGATAGATACTTGGTTGCGGAAAATCCCCGCAAACCGACGAAGGTCGGCGCCAGACCTCGCATCCCGCGGTGATTGTCACCGCCACCTATAGCGATACAAACACGCACTACACTTACGCGACTATTGATCTTAGCACTTGACGAGCCCGAAACCACGAATCAATCAATCAACTGACACCACCCGCCCCACGCCTGTACACCCAGCCTCTTCATCGTACTCTTAATTAAGGAACGAGGAGAAAACGATTTGAAAAAGGATGGGCGGAAAAATTCCTAAAAATACATTTTAAAATTAATCTCTCTTAGTTGTTTGACATTAATTGTGATTTTATTATTTTAGTTTTCTAATCATGCTGTTTTCCGATTACTAGCCCTGAAACATTTAAGAAGACACTTAAGAATCTATTTTTGTAAATTAAATGAGATTACATAAACGTTTTTCTCTATGTTTTGTATACATTATGCGAAGTCACTGAAGGTATTACTTTCAACATATTCATTAATTAATTTTTGATGAACGGAACAACTGACAGACCTGAAAACATTTCAGAGTATAATATAGTTTCGTAATATAATTGCATAGCATTGATTTGAAATTGAAAAATTAAGAAAATACACATGAAAATGTGTGATAAAATATATTTACATAAATATGCGATTTCCCAATTGCGATGATACGCATAATTATTAACTATGATCCGACTTGCATTGACGATGCAATTGAATGCAGGAAACTAAAAAAGAAACGAATATTTTTGTATTACTTCATCCCAAATACACTTGACTTATTTAACATTATCTTTAACCACAACTTGTCACGGTTTAAGTGCATTAATATTAAACGAGTCCCCAGGTCCCTCATTATAATTCACTCCCCTTGAACGTTTTGCTCGTGCACGCCTCGCTCCCACATAAACCGTCTCTGTGGCAGCTGGTGTCTTGTTCGCGCTATCTGCGCTCGCATCGTGGATCCGCGCTCCCACATAAACGCGCGTTAGAATCAGACCGCTGCGCCCTTATAGAGCCATCGAGCATCGTAATAAAATGCGGCACCAAGGCGAGATCTCATCGCCATCACAGAGGAATGCCACTGGAGAAGACAAGGAGCATGCAGCCGGTCGGTTCTGCGCGTCGCCGCGAGGCGCGCCCTTATCGCCCCATCAACTCCAGGCGTCCTCTCGGTCGCATCTGGGCCACGCAGTAGTTGCAGGCCGACGAGTATGCGATTCTTCGAATGAAATTGCAGGCGGATAGGAACCTGCCGAGGGAATTTACGGCATGACACATATGTTCATGTTACTCCTGAAAGTATCCAATAAAAGCTCTTGTCCTTCGAGATTAAACTGAAGGCTGACCACTTTATAATTTGAAATTATTTCCCGCAATAATGTTAATTGACATTTAATTCATTTATTTACTTGTTGGTTCTCATGTTTCAACAGTGTCCGCGACAATGTTGTACTCGAACAGGAATTGCGGGATGTGAAAATATTAACATTTCAATTAAGCGGATCTCACATAACTCATACACTGAGCTTGAAATAAAAGAAATGCATCAATAAAATAATGGGGAAAATATTAAATTTCAGGATGTGGGCATTATCATATTTAATATAAAGTTTCGAATTGTCACGGTTACATGTATCAAAAAAAAAGGCTTTTATTGTTGGTAAACAAAAATGATGTACCTGAAATGTCAATTACAAAGTTTTATATTGTATTTCTGAATAGCACTTACGACAAAGTAAAACAAAACTAGTAAACGTTATGATTTGTAATTCTGAAACCATATATAACACCGAAATTTTTATAATCATATGGAATTAAGCTGATGATCAAGCATACTTGAGAGATTATATTTGAACAAACAGATAAAGCGAGTTTACTCGTATTTGTGGAAATGATTATTGTATTGGGTTACTTCTTTTGCCAGTTCGCATTCATATAATAAAATAATTTAAAATGGTAAGGAGTTCCACGTTATAAATTACATCTGTATTCATAGCAAAAAAGTTCGGAACTCACGTAAACGATTCTATACCATACAGGGATAATATAAACGTAATTCGAAACCCAATTAAACCCCTACGTTTCAATAATTTTTTTTTAAATTATAAAAAAATGTTTTAGTTTATTCCGTTTTTTTTTCGGTTTAACATGGTGGTTTGAACCTTTCAAAATGACCGGTTGTTGAAATAACAGGTGATTATGTTTTGTTCTAAAGCTTTCGCAAACAAAAATTATTAATTACATTACCACTAGAACCAGCATTATTAATTTTTACATGCTAATACTAGTTTATAAAATTACCACACGCACACTTTTACACACTGTACGACGCATGCAATATGACAACTATCACATTTAGATATATGACTGAAAAGTAAAATACAAAGAAAACTACGCGAGCCTGGATAGCCTATGTCGCTAAGGTTGAAGAGCCACAACTGCCTCGTGCTTGAAGGGTTACGGGTTCTAATCCCGTCTGGGGCATGTATGATTGTGTGTCTGTATACCATTACCGTTACCCCCAATATTTCATACAGTGGTCGCTATTATTCCTTTAGTAGTTGAAAAGCGACCTTAAATAAGTAAAAAAAGAAGAAAAAAACAATAGAAATAGGTAAAATAGCATGGCCTTTATTACTTAACATTGTGTTACCAACTTAAATACAATACAATGCTACCGTGAATACTAGTTTATTTAATTTCTCGCTGTCTTCCAAAGCCAGTTGTACCCAATTATTGGATTTTTTCTTAAAAAGAAAACCCAACGAAAACTGTTAACCAAAATCGAAATCCGGTTATCGGTAGCAGCCGGTAGGTTGTTCCCATTCCTCCGCAGAGCGAGGGTTCGCGCCGCGCGCACCGCCCTCGCCACTCTTATCGCCGCCCGGCCCTCGCGCTGGCGCCCTGGCGCACTCGCGTCAACAAAGCCGCGCCGAATGGGCGATCGCCTCTCGACGTGCAGGTGTCCGCGCGGGCGGTTGCGCAACGCCTTCAGCGCCGGGGCCGCGGGAAGAACTATCGCCCGACGGCGCAGATAAGATCCGTATTTGGATTCGACCGCCCCGACCCCGCGCCGCGCCTCGCCGATCCGCGTCGCCGATAACGGCGCTCGCTCGCATGAATGAGACGCGGACGGGCCGATGCTATCCTCCGGGAGTCGAGCGCGGAACCGCTGGAGCAGGACGTGCGCGAGATGAGAGGGAGCGCCGTTAGCGCGAGGAGGTGCAGCGGTCACACTCGATTACAAGGAGGAGGAGCAGGGAAAGGAGAAGGAGGCGGTGGAGGAGAAGGAAGAGGTGGAAGAGTATGAGGTGGAGGTCGAAGGGAAGAAGATGGAGAGGAGGAAGAGGGGAAGGAAAAGGGGGTGGTGGAACAGAAGAAAGAGGTGGACGAGAAGACGAGGAGGAGGAAGACGGAAAGGATAAAAATGCGGAAGGGGAGAAGGAAAAGATGGAGAATGAAGGTGGAGGGAAGGTGAAAGGAAGGAGGAGGAGGTGAATGAAAGGCGTATTAGAGGGAGGTTAGGAAGCAGATTAGAAGACAATATGGAAGATGAAGCGAAGGGAAAGATCAGAATTGAAAGATGGAGGAGTGGAAAAGAGTAGGTGGGAAGAGGAGGGAAATAAGGTGAAAGGGAGGAGAAAAGGACGATAATGAGATGAAAAGAAGTAGAAGCAAAAGAAGAAGTAAACGTGGAGGAGGGGGGAAGAAAAGGCGAAGATAGAGGATGTACCTTTTTACGTTTAATTTAACTTCTAAAGCAATAAAGATGTAGAAGTAACAATAAGCTTTAGGGCAAAATAAATAAAGCTTGAAGTGGAGTTTATATGGTTTCTAGAAGCAAAGGAAGGAGCATCAACTGTGACACATTATACATAATGCTATTATTCCTATGTGAACGCAGTTTTCTATTCTCAGCGTATTCACAATTTATAAATAAACGTTACGCTGTATAATAGTTATTTATGATACGAGTAGTAAAAGTTACATTTTGTTTTGCGAATAGGACGTGTTTCTCAATGCTACGTGCACAATTAAATCACTTACCACGTGTATTATACACTATTTTTTTAGAAAGTTTTACTGACTTTCGTATTCTTTTAATTCAAGTAGACAAATTACTTAATTGGGTACATTTTACATTAAAATCAGATGTAGCTGATCAAACGAAAGTATTTAGTTTTCTTTGTCGTACTCACATTGAGCTCTTGATCATCGCCTCGCTTTCAGCAATAGTGCAAAATTTTGAACTTTTAGCGTTCAGTGCTTGACCCAGTGTCAAAGAATCGCTTTTACAAGTAGCTGTTTAAAAAAGAAATTTATGTATTTTCGCCAAAGAGTACACTGCTTTCGAGTATCTCAAAAAATACCAAAGAATCGACGACATAAAAATTGTCACATAAAATATTTAATGTGTTAAGATTAAAAACAGTTTCCCTTCATGGGCAAAAGCCGTCTAAAATTCAGCATTGAATGTACAAAAAAAAATATTTTACTTAAGTTTCTTCTGTACTTGACTAAGTATCTTGTGACTAAGTGTCAATATCGGGCATTGCGTTGTAAAATGGAGCACAAGAGGCCCGTGTGGATGTTCTGAAGTGCGCTGTTGAAACCGACACCTGAGGGATTTGATTGCTGCGACGCGCGCTTTGTGTGGACGCACCTGCACGCGTGGAGTGGAGTGGAAGGGTGTGGCGCAGAGAGAAAAGGAGAGGAAGGGCGGAGTTGCCCCCGATAATTCGTGAAGTTCAATTGCGCAACGCCATTCTCACGACAGAAATACAACAAGGAAAAGACGAAGAGCTCCATCCTACGATGCTCAGGTGGGAGTCTGAATTGTGTGTGAGTGTGTGTGAGGGGGGGGGGAGCACAAAAGAAGAGTAGCACATGCATCTACATTTCTATGTCGATAGGTTCAATGTGCTTTCGTTTCATTGAGTACGAACTGATTGTACCACTCGGTTAATAGCTCCCGGTTTTCTAATGCCACCATATGTATTAGTATTGACCGATGGATTCCATGATGTGAAGACGCAAAGAAATTTCACACGTGCGGCCACATTACGTTAAAAATATATACGCCCAGTCATATTGTAGAGTTGTAAAAAAATTAACTTATATTATTGAGATAAATATTCTCTAAGAGAAGGATGCACATCCTAATCTAGCAGAAGCGATGATTTCTAATTGTATAATTTATCTGAACAAAACTCAAAAGAATTCCAAGTCAAAATCAGCACATCGCTTTCCATGAACGATCATTCACATCCTAAATAATAGATGACAGGGACCTATCTCTGTTACGATTAACGTCTGTTTGGGGAAAATCTGGATTCAGGAGTACAAACAATATAAGCTGTTTCATGTCACGTGATTGCCTTTAATTCGTGTATTGTCTAACAATTATACGATGATTTTTCTAAATTTTTGAGAAATTAGGAATTCATAATACAAATCGACTTAATATTTATAATTTACATTTACCGAAACCGCGCCACCTGCTGACATGCACTGTTCAATATTATTTCGATGAATGTAATAATTTGCTGCCAACGAAATATGATCAGTAGATTTGCTGTCTAATACTATTAACAGTTAAAAGACACTGAATCAACACATCTAGCCACCAAAACCTATTAACCGTTTGATTATCTCAAATTCAAATGCACGTATTTAAAGTTTGGTAGTATTGAAAGAAACAAGGTTGTTCACATAAAAAGGGTATTAAATTCAACATCTTCTCAGCATAAGACCGTGTTCTGTAAACTGTAAAAACCAGTCTGTATCGCTGGTCGTGGCCACATAAACGTAATTCGGTTCTTCTAAATTCAGCTTACAGAATGCAGAAGCGATTAAAGGTCGTTTCGAGTACGTAAAAGCAGCTTTGCCCTGATATGTTGAATCAGTGACCTGTCGTCAAACGACGGATAGGAACCGCTAGTCAGTTTCCAAGGCGTCATTTGAGCTCGTACCAAATTCCAAACGACTCTTCACAATATCGGATCTCTTTTTAGTGTACCGAAAATCTCTAAGGACAAAAATACGGATATCCGCGTAGACATGAAGGCAACGAAGACGAACGAATAGGGCACGAAGAATTTGCTCGGTTATTATGACAGAATGAAGGAATGCGTCCGCTGGATATCGTAGACTTTCGCTAAGAGGCTAGGGATCGCTCTGCAAGCGGTACTACGTCGGAAACAAAGATATTCCGCTTGGATGAGTATCACAGAGCTTAAACGATATGTTTTGTGAGAGGACACTAATATATCCGCGAACATACTGCGAATAATTACACAAGCATTCGCACATGCATTTCTTGATTATATTGTTTCCGGGAACGTCTACTGCTATGGTCATTAGTCCCATTAGTGTGGTGAATGTTTTATCCCCGGAGGTGGCGGTGTTTCCCGTCCATTCCGGATGGTACTATCCCACGCCGATCCATACGTTGACTAGCGAGATTTTCCCTCCCCAAGTTATCACCGGCGCAGCCGCGACATGCTCTACGTTCTGACATGGATGGTAGTGTAGTGCATGTAAGTAGTGGGTGTGTGATTGTATGTGACTGTAAGGAGAAAGGATAACTTAAAGAAAGGAAAGGAAAGATCGCACTCACTACGTGGCCAATTTCTCAAGGTACTGCTGCGGCATTCGCCTGGTGTTGATCGAAGAAACCACCGAAAACTAACGATCGAGCACCCACCCGGCCGCTAGAAATCCCTCAGAGAGCGGCTGAATTCGAGCTTAACACTTATGTACAGGGCCGGATTCAAGTCGGGGCTGCGAGGGCTGTAGCCTCGGGGGTCCCCACAAAATTTAAAAACTGAAAAAGATATACAAGAGAAAATTTTGTCATGACTTATGACAATGTCATTTTCTAAACTCTAGTTGCTGCAAAATCGATTGTGCACAAGAATGGATGAAAATGGTATTTCTAAACTTGAAATGAGTTTAGGATACGACGTTTTGCGGGAAATTAATTTCAATGATATAATAGAAAAACGTGTAGAAGAAAAACTGCGAAATGTTCACATCGCATAGATTGTTATATTGTATGTAAACTATTTGATAAAAATTTGTTACTACTTATGCGGCTTCCCTTTTTGTTAATCCGGCGCAGCTTATGTAGAGTGGAAAATCCGCACCGGTGGGGAGTGGAATCCTAGAACCCCACGGACCCCCTAAACCCGCTGCAGCGGCAGCGGTAATGCTCCATCTGAACTAAATTCAGCCAGTAGTACGTGGACAGCTAGGAGCGTTTTACGGACCGTCGAAAAACATCGGTCGATGGCAGATTGTTGAACACCCCCACATCCGTTATTGATTAATTAGTGACTCCGAGGAGGGAGCGGAAATGCTAAGGTCATTAGTGCTGTAAGTGTAGTGATTGTTTTTATCGCGGGATGTGGCGAGCTGGTTGGTGAGATCCGGCGCCGACCTACTCGACTTGCTGTTTTTTTCTCCAACGTAAGATTATCCATCAGCCACAGCCGGGACAAGCTGTAAACTCCTTTCTGGTCTCCCGGCATAGTTAATGTAGGGCTTAGTACTATAAGTATGTGTAATGTCTGAGGATAGGACAAGAAAGATAAAGAAATGAGAGCGCTCCGTGACCCGTTTGTTAGTGAACTTCTCCGACATTAGCCAGGTATTGACCGGAGAAACGAAGAAAAAGTACCGATCAGAGCAGCCAATGACAGAAAATTCTACTGTCGGCTAGAAAATTCTATATAATTCTATATTACATTAGAGAATTCTCCTCCACTCATCGGCTGAATACGACCTAGCTATCTAGCTAGTATCGAAAATCCTGTCATCTTCGGGCCTCAAACCCAGGATCTCCCGCTCAGAAACACTGCAGAGACATCAGTTGATGCCCTGAGCCACCTCTCCCGGTCCCGTTCGCTTATCGTTTCGCGCCCCTTCAATCGAACGTAAAGCGCCCTGGGGCATGCCGGGGCCGAAAGGGCGTATTCGAGGCGACGGAAAAGTTTTTCTTCTAATTTTACCCTCAAGTACGCGCGGCGCGCGGCGCCCAGAATTAGGCGTCGTCTTAATGAGAGGAGGCGCCGACGGCGGCGGCGGCGAGGGCGAAGGCGAAGGCGGGCAGCTGCCGCTGCGACAGGCAAATGGCTCGTGTCGCGAGACCGCCGCCGCCGCCACCGCACAGTAGTCCGACACGGTACGAAAGCGCTCGCGGTTGCTAATACAGAAGCCTCGAAACAGTTTTAACACATCGTCAACTTTCTTCAAAAATCATGCTAGTCTCATTTTTCTCGGTTTTAAATGATTCAAGACATTTTGGTGAAAGAAAAAAAACAGGAATCTAAATTTAAAGATCCAAATTGAACCTCAACCTCTGGAATTGTACGGCGAATTAGGGAACACCTACGTAACAAAATTACTTTTTAGTTGAGTCAGGTAAAACTTGTTTTCTTCCCTTTTCTGAAATTTGCTACGTCTTTTGTGAAGACGGTTTACTAAAAGCAATTAGGATATTTATACATTAAATAAGATTTTGAACGGGATAAAAAAATATTGTAGAACTAGAAAAAAAGAGATGAAAACCTTTTGAAAATCACTGCACTTGAAAAAGGCGGGAAGATGTAATAGATAATGAAAGAAAATTATCTCTATAAAGAGACAGAAAATATTACAGAAACGATATGCAACAGAAGCTCAAGGATCATAGCGATACCTTGTCGTAAGTCAATTTTTAGGGGACTTACAAATGCATTGATAAAATAATAAGAATGTGAAACAAAGCGAGGTTAACACAGAAAATGACTTAGAATAAGTGTTTTTTTTTCGTAAGATAATCGATACATTCGTTGGAATCAGAGAAATACGAACAAAAAAGTACTAAACACAAAACCAGAAAGAAAGAGAAAGAAGCTCAGTGAAAGAAAGAAGAAATTCTCACAGGAGAAGAAAAAGAAGACAAAGAGAGAAGAAGAAACTGAAATGAAATCTTCAAATTTTTTTTAGGGGTGGATGCGGAGCGGACGAGGAGGAGGGGGAAAAGCGGGGAAGGAGTGAGAACGGAGCGGGGACAGAGCGGAGGCGGAGCGGAGGCGGAGCGGGGACGGAGCGGGGACGGAGCGGGGACGGAGCGGGGACGGAGCGGGGACGGAACGAGGGCGAGCGGGGGAAGGTGTGGGAGGTGGGGGCGGGCGGTTGGAGAGGCAAGAACAGCCGCCAGAATTCCACCGCCCTCGCCTTGTTTGTCAGCTGCAGCCTGCACATCCTCAACAGAGCAACAACAGTCTACAGACACTCAGTCGGCTGGCAGCGCTCCTGACGGCTGTCACGTCTCAAGCAGCCTCGTTGTCACGTGCGGGCGATACTTCATGTTAGATACGCTAATTACGAGCGTAACATATCGAACACATCGGGTAAATCTCTACAACAGATTCGATATCGTATTTACATTTATCTCAGAAGTGGAGAACAGCCATGCACGATATAACCACATGCAATAGAGTAATATTCGCGCTTTCAGTAGTCGGGACAGGGCGAAGTAGGACGTAGGACAGTCGAGGTAGGACAGCGTGAAGCGGGTCGGGAAGATACAGTTACGCAGGGCTTATCAAGACTTTCAAATCACAGACGAAAGACAGGCCAAAAAGAGACAAAGAACAAAACCTAGTTATATTGAGGGTTGCTTGGAATAAAACCTATGAGTGTGAAAATATACGGAAAATGGCTGTCGTAAACTATTGGAGGTTTACAATATATATATTTATATTTATATATATTTGTGTGTGTGTGTGTGTGTGTGTGTGTGTGTGTGTGTGTGCGTGTGTGCGCTAAGAAAGACATAAGCGAACAAGTCGCTTTCGTAGTCCCGCGTGCCTGAGCGTATCTTCGTCACAATTTTATAACCATAGCAACTTTTTACCATTCACTGCTTATTCTCTACATACAGATACACTATATCCAAATACCTCTAAAAAATAAAAACAACAACGTACAACGTACGTTCATAACATCTGCCATTTTAGTGATCTATGAATTCATTCAAATGTTCTTTTACTGTATCTCATTGAATTAAATTTATTTCTCCGAAATTAATTCTTGTAATTGCTCAGTAATTCATGCAACTTTGAACACCAGATTTTACATTAAAACTAACTTCTCGTAAAATTCGTAACTCGACCAAGCTACTGGGTTCGATACCCTTGTCTCACGCATAGGATGCTGACCTACCTCTTGCTCTGAAGAAAAAAATACATCTCTAAACAAAAGAGTATCCACTTAATGTAATGATTTATCTTAATTATAGACAGTCAAAGTTTTCAAACTACGACATAATATGATTTTTTTCATTACGGAACTTCTCTTCACTGCAAAACATATTTGCAGGTACAACGTTTCACAGACCAATTCGCTCCTTCATCAAGTAGCTTATAGCATATAGCTACAAAAATCAGTTACAAAACTATAAAGTCAAATTATTGCAGTAAATCAACATCAAAAGATATAAGAATGAAAGAGACATTATTAAGATGCCCTTCACATAATTTCAATAAAAAACTAGGCCGTCGGCATCAAACAACAATTTTATTTAAAAATATTATCCCTTTCCGGCCGACTGACGAATTCATTTGTATAGAATGATTGTTAGTGATTCTGGGCAGGACCTGGTAATAGGGTCATTAGTCTCAGAAGTGTATAGCATGCTTTGCTCGGGAGATGGCGGTAATCTTCCCCCGCTGTATGGCGAGATCCGGTGCCGAACAACTGTCGGCTAGCGGTGTTTTCCCTACCCAGGTATCTCCCGCCAGCGGGTCACCGCCCCAGCCGGAACACGTTTTAAGCTCTCGACCGGTCTCCCGGCTCGTGTGGTACGGTCGTGCGTGTTGAAAGGTAGGGTATACATAGTGTCAGAGTGTGTAAGGACAAGAAAAGGGTGGAAAGAGGTGGTCCTTTAGGAAAGACCGCACGCGATCCGGGGACCGTTTGTTAGGGTACTGGTATTGATCGGAGAAACCTCGGAAAACTACCGATCAGAGCCGGCCGCTAGAATTTTCCTCCAGTCACTGACTGAATTCACCTAGCTCTCAAGCTGGTGTCGAAAAGCCTGCCACCATCGGGACTCGAACCTAGAACCTCCCGGTCAGAGGGACTGCAGTGACATCAGTGGTGCCATGTCTCCCGGACATCATCACCATCTGCATAGACATATCATTCACCTCACAAGACGTCGATTTGTACATCGTACACAGATCATTGATCTTCCGAAACTGATCATTTGATCCTGTGGTCGGATGAGGGCGGTGCGGCGTTGGTCAACCCTGGTGCATCCGCAGCGTCCGCGGCACGGAGTGCGAACGGCGATGCGAGGCGAGGCGGGGCGGTGCGGTGCGGGGCGGGGGCGAGGCTAGTGGCGACGTGCGTCGAGTCGCAGCGGTCGCTTCCCCTTTTGGGCGCGTGCAGGTGGGCGCCGCTCGCGCCCCGATGCGCCCAGCTGCGCAACTCTCCGCCCCGCCCGTCCACCCTCCGCCAGCGAAGGAGCGTTCAGCAGCGTGGCAAATGTCTTTGCATTCGCAATGGAACCTACCTTTCGTACATCGGAAACGTAGTTAGATCTACCGCCTGAGGTGGCCCAGGACATCAACTGATGTCAATGCAATGCCTCTGTTAGGAGGTCGTAAATTTCTGAGTTCCGCTTGTGGTGGCACGATTTCCGAAACTGGCTAGAAAATAGGGTCGAATTCAGCCGCTGCCAGGAGGAGAATTCTAGCGGTCGGCTGCTCTGGTCAGTAGTTTTCTGTGATTTCTCTGATCAACACCACACAAATGCCGGAGAAGTACCCTAACAAACGGGCCACGGACCGCCTGCGATTTTCCTTTCTCTTCTATGTCCTATCCTCACCTCTCACTTACACACACTTACACTTATATGCAAAAAAACTCACCACAAAACAAGACGAGGGGCCACTCAGGAGCATTGAGCTTGCCCCCAGTGTGTCGATGCTCCGCTGGGGAAAGATACCTGGGTTGGGAAACCCTGGAATCCGATGTGTAGGCAGGCGCCGGATCGTGTGAGAGAAAAATATCGCCATATCTCGCCATAAAAGTATGCACAACACTTATGGGTCTATGATCATAACAGTTGACGCTCCTGGAGACGCGAAATATTCCATCACCCTGTCTGCGTAGCCTCTCCGCCTTTCAATCTCCCACAGCGTAGCCACGACGGACAGCACAACAGTTCAACACCACGGACTTTTGTCTTGAAGCGTCTTTGTAATTATAATGTTAATTCCCATATAACTAAGACTTTTATTTATTTCGCTTTTAACTTTTGCAGTTCTAGTACCTTTAATGTAGTATTCCAGAGGTATCTAGAGTACTTCATAGTATTCTTCAGGTTTTTTGGAGGAACGAATATGCTCCTCGATGACACATGAGTGGCGGGATGAGACGGCGCTGTTATAGCATTATGCATGAGGTGATGGGAGCTACATTGCGTGAATTAATATGATTTTTTTTGTTACATGTGTCATTTCCGAACACTGATCAAAATAGGGGCGGAAAGACAGGGGGCCGCCGTCCTCTAAACTGTTCAAAGGGCTCCAAAACATTTTCAAAAGGCAAAGTTCTCTTTGTAGTATATTTTATTATTTAGTGGTAAAATTTCATAAGTAAATATTAAAATGTTCAATTGAAAATGGATCTCACAAATTTAGTTGCTCTCTATTATGTTAGTGAAAATCGATCTAAGCAATTATTCAGTTTGCTGTAACAGTAGACGTTTATCAGAACTGAACAGTGAAGACACTTACTGAAGGTTCAGTACATTGTAATATTTCCGTTCTCATCAAACGTTCATTTTAAATATGTTAACGATGTTGGAAGTTATAGATTTTTTTCTTAGTGAACGTCTGCATCTGCGACTCGTACAATTACGTTTCACCTACACTACGGATCAATTAGCCTCATTGAATTTGTTCTCACGTTGCTCTTACAAATTTCAACCAGTTCCCAACAGCATTTTTTCGTTTACTTTTTAACGGACATTTTGTAAAAAAAATATATTATCAATATACATACAAAGAGTGCGATTGTACCAAAAGACGCTTATCTACAGTTCGCTGAACATGTTTGGCACACTTATGTGGATGCCTCTGTACTATCACTGTAGAACATGTGCTTTACTTAGTTATTTACCACAGTAGTTATTTACCAATGTGGCTTCATTACTACTGTAATAATGCCTATTTTAAATATTATACATAATATACGAAATACACTTTATTATTGATTTTACATAACATTATGCAATCCTCTATCATTCCACGTTGAAAATAATGTGATTCATTCTACTATCTTCTAATTCCACTGTTTAATTTAAACGTCGCGAAGGCGAGAACAAACTCACAATAACTACGGTGAAAAACATCACTTTCTTTCCCTAGGGGAATCTAGATTCTTTTTTCAGTGACTTGTGAGAAGAGTCACTTACATGACTGACGTAGTCACCACCGTCATAAGAAAGGAGAAACAGATGAGGTGAATAAATCTCTGAGCTCATTCTGGATGAACCGACGCTCCCGCAGCAGCGAGATAGTCGTCGTAGGTGAAAGCTCCGCATATCGCTCTACTGCAGGATGACAGAGAAGAAATCACGTGAAGAACATTATAGTCATGAATGACCCTGCGGACTTCCCACACCTGGAAGTCACACAATCCAGATTCTGTATAACAGGAGCAAAATATAATCTAAGGACCGACTTTGCAGTCAGTAGAATATAGATTTAGAGAGTAGCACAGCATGAAAGCCCAGCACTACTTAATATATTATCACCCGATAACCCCGACAGGCAGAATTAAGGAGTTTTGGAAAATTGTTTAGTGATTCCGAGCGCGTAAACTGCTTAGGTCAGCCAGCGGAGCACCCCTCCTGACGAGACAACCCCTAAGCTCCCCAGTGATCTCCCAACATGTGTGGCACTGCACTGCATGTAAGTAAGGGGTGACAATAGGACAAGGAAGAGGAAATAAAGATCGTGCGCGGTCTGTAGCCCGTTTGTTAGGGTACGGCTCCGGTATGTGCATCGTGTTGATCGGAGAAAACCACGGACTGCCGGTCAGACCAGTCGGAAGGAGTTTTGGAGAAATAATACGAACGCATGGCATTCGAGGGGTATTCAAGTACATTAAAAAAGTTTTAAGTAAATTGATGGTGACAATTAGGGGCGGGTTTTGATGACCTAAAATATTGCCAAAAATGATCAGTAAAATGCTCTTAAAATACTTTAAAAATGCCCTAAAAAAAGAATACGTAAAATTTTTTATCAAAACCATTTCAGATTAACAACTCAAGCTGTTGAATATGTAACTGCTGTAGACGAGGCTTCTTCCTTTTGTTCAAGTGAACTCTGCTTGCAAACTTAGGATTAAACTGTTCTTTAACAGAATATCTCTGCCTTTATCGCGAAATCGACCTAACTGACAATGGCGTCGATAGGCATCACAGGAACCGTACATTACTTAGTACTCAAAACGGCTCAGGAATTCTGTGAAGAACATTAGTAGCACTTCATAAATATTGTTTGAAACAAGCACTATTAAAATGATATTAAAATTGATGAAATCCGCGAAAATGCATTAAAAATGACGTAAAAAGGTAAAAACTAACTTATTAGTCGAAATCGATGAAAAATGCAAACAAATGACACACACAAATGAGTAATTTCGTTTCGTCATAACATAAAAGGAACTTCTATACTAAACGGCATTTTTCTACAGTAAAAAGAAAAAGACATTTCATTAAAATCCGCCCCCTAGTGATGATACACACACACGCATACACACACCTCACAGTTTGAACTCCCCTGAGTACTGGGTGGTAAAATCGCGGAACGGAGGCGCAAAGAATTCCAACTTCTAACGAAAGCGTGTGGTGGTGTCTGCAATCTTCTCGATTAGTTAACAAATGCAAAACGGAATACGTAATACGTAGGATCCTGGAATTAACGATAGCGCACATTGTCGTGACAATGCGGAACTATTTTCATTAAGCAAACCGATATGCAAAAGGAATCAGTACATGAAACGATTAATTGCCACGTTGCCTATCACCTGTTGACGCTATCCTATTTCAATTTGTGAAAAACTCTTCACTGCAGATACAACATGGAATTTGTCACGAGATGATTTCAGTTAAGCTATCTCGAAAAGATGTAATACACACACTTACATATATGTTATTGAAATTGGATTATAACTACAGCAAAGAAGCGGATCCAAAGTGAAGATATGCACTTTGTTGAATACATGTATAAATCAAGGAACGACATTCAAATTTTATCAAAAATGTATCGTTAAAAATATTCGATACATAAATAACAAACATGATGGATGGATGTATCTATGTTATGATTTTATTACTAGAACAAGTCCAGAATCCTTAACTATTTTGAATATAATGCAAGATGAAGAAAAATATGAAGTCTATAAAAGGCTACGAAGACATCAATTGTCTCTGGGAGATACTAAGATGTGCTTTACAACCGTACCTTTTTATTGGCCAATACGTGCGAAGGGAAGAAGAAGAAAACGTAGAAGACAAAGAAGAAAAATAGAAGAAAATAATATCTTGAATATTTCGCATAACTTTTCCCATGATGTGAAATTGAGTGAGTCTTTATCACGACTAAAATTCGATGACTGGTGCAAAATAAGTAAGAATATGTTGCATCTTTATCAATGAAATAAGAACTTATAAATCCCTATTTTGCATGTTCATAATTGAACATTTGAACAATGTCCTCAGTTTTATAAAGTTAGAATAAAAGAAGACATGTAGGAGAGATGTAACAGTGAATTGAAAATGTAAAACTTACAGAACATATAAATAATTTACCTAGAAAGCCTGGAAACAGCATACAAAAACCTTACTAAAAATCTGTATGTTTGCTTCACGTTAGTATCTTCTAATAGAACATACATCTTCACGCGTGTTACATTCTGTTGGAAGCATTGCTTAACACATAAGGACGAATTTATAAATAACCGTAGAAACGCCGAATTCTCCACACATTCTTGAAGTACGTGGACTATGAACCAAACTTTTGGTACGTCCAGCTGCACCTTGCAAAATATCCGGCTATTGTTTTGTAAACACTCCACATTAGCCCCTCGAATCCATGAAAGATAATGATCTAAACGAATATGAACTCAGAGCTCAAACATCACTTTCGTATCATCACTTTTTCTGAAGTTTCTGTTTGTCACTGGGAGAGTGAGTTCTAACTTAATACTTCGGAAAAATACTGGGATTCAAACAACACGTATCAATTGCCCAATATGCGATATTTATATAATATACGCACATATTTATGAAAATAAAATGTTTCTGTCAATTCATTACTTGAGCGAGAGTGAAGTATTTTTCTCCGAATTGTTATAGTATAAGCGTCACACGACATGTTTATGAATATGTAAACGTACACCTGTTTCCTGAAGAATTACGTAGGAAGGACGTCGAGTACTCAATACAATCTAGAAAAATGTTCTTAAGAAATTCGTTGATAATTATTTTGAAATATATTACTTCGGTATCAATTTCTGTGAACGTCAAGAACCATAATTAATACTTAAGCGTAAAGTATAGCACAAGCAATTTACTAAACCTGCAGTTACTTTTCTAGCGGTTGAAATGTCTTTTATAATAATCAGAACTTCTAAAGGTACCCGGTAAATCGCCTGGCTATTTTGTGACTATGCATGTTAACGGCTTTCTCTGTATGTTCAGCAATTGTGAATAAAATCTGTTTTATGAAATTAATTTGTTTTGGTAATAACACTAACTACCTCGCAAAATATGCTAAAATTTACATATCTCTTCTACAAATATTCACCACGTGATTCACTCCCTTCGTTGTCCACCAAGATTTCGCATTACGAAGAATTAAAACCTCAAGGCTTGGAATTATTTGATGTTCAAACGATTCAATAACTTCGGATTCAGAAACTTGAAGACGATTGAAGAACTACAAGGATTCATATTCGAGAAAATTTAGTATTAGATCCCTCTTCACTCCATTTCTTTTCCTTCCTACAGATGATCTATCAATCAACTTTAAATAAATTGCAAAATAAATATCTCTCATAAAATTTTAGTCCCTTAAGGCAAGCAAAATAAACATACAATTAAATCGATCAGTAATAAACTAAAAACAAATTGTAATTGCCATCTGCCAAAAGTAAAAGAAATTTTCCAAAAATAGAAAGAACCGAACCGGTAAATATCCATAATTTTATTAATATGTTCAATTGAAATCAAATTGTTTTGTTAACATCCATAAAATGTGTTAAATTATTATACAATAAAACTTTTTATCAAAATTTATAGTAGGTGACTGAATGTTATATTAGTACATTATTCCACTACTGTAGAATATTAAGCTTTATTGGATGAATACATGTTTCGAAAACGAGTGACTTGAGCGAGTATTGAAATTGGTACGATTGCAAATAAAGCAGCATTTTAAACGAGTTGCATACAATCTTTTTTGTATAACAGCATTATACATTTACAAGAAAATCAAAGTTAATTATTTTGAAACAACTTACAGCAATGTCACGGGTATTTGACATCAGAGGGGGAAAACGATGGTCGGCTGTTCTGTTTACCGCTACCTCCCCACGGTTCCTTCGCTGCGATTGACTCAATGTGCGAAAGCGCCATTATTCGTGCAGTAAACGGAAAATACGTCATAATTTGTGCAGTAAGATGTCAGTTTTATAACCAATTTCTTGTAACGCAAAGGACGTTTATAATGCTGGAATACAAAAAATATGACGTGCCATTGTATTGTAGAGATAAAGATGGAAAGCTACCAATCTCTCGAAACATTGTGGATATACACATGATTTATTTATTTACTAATTAACTAAATGTCAACTTGACTCATTTGTCTTATCTTATTTCCCTCCCATAATTCCATTTTATAATTCCCTCTATATGACAACATAAAGCATCATTCAACTGTTTTCATAATTCCATATTCACCACGAGCCTCTCAATTTCGGTCAGTTATGCAGTGTACATCGATCTCCTTATTGAATAAAATAACAAGTGAGGAAAAAATAAAATAATATATTCACTTCAACACCTTGAAAACCGCTGATCTGCTGAAGAGGGAGGGAAACATTAAACTGCTCCAGAGTAGGAACTAGCCATACGCACTGTGGGCCTTGTGTATATAGCTCTTGTTGTCAACAGGTGCGAGCGCCGACGCCGAAACGAAGTGCGCAGTATACGCATCCATTCGTTAGACGAGTTTCTTCGCAGGTGGAGGTGGAGGCGGCGGCGGCGTCGCAAAGCCTGGACCCGCCACGTGGCCGCGACGCGACGCGACGCGACGCCGCAGGTGCACCGACAATGGGCCCGAAATAGCGCACAAAGGCCCCACCCGTCCCGGGCCCCGCCCTCCGGCACTCCGCAGGCGCCGCGCCGCGCCGCGCCGCGCCGGCGATCGATTTCCAGTCGTCTCGAAACGCGAGGGCCAAAAGCGGCAGCGCCCGCGCGTCGGCCCATCCACGAGTAGTGATGCCACATCGACAACAAAACATCATCGATGTTGCCAAACATCGATGTTCAATTTTTTTTAGTAAACTTCACTTATTTTGGTAGCATGAACTGAAAGGTCATTAGCGACCATATATACAATTTTTACACTCCATACAATTGCAATGCAAAGCAAAACAATTTTTTATAAGTTTATATCCTTTAGAAATTTCAAAACATAATATACGTGAAATGTTTCAGTAAGTACTTTGGAAAGGCAACTTGAAAGTGAATGTTTCATACGTAAGTTTGAAGACACTGGGCAATCTGTCAAGTTATTTTGAATTGATAAATGGAGGTTATGTGATATAACACAATGTAGATTTCTTCTTAAAGAGTTGTATGTGAGTAAGATGGCTATATCAGATTGGCGTCTTACGAGAGCGATTCTTCTTTTCTTGTTTGAAGTGAAGGAGCGTTATTTGTGAAGAAACTTCCGATTTGATGGAGGTGACTAGAATGATTATAGTACGTAGTGTCCCATTGGAGCTTATTACATCTATGAAGTTATTTTTTGATGTGGCTAGGTGAACTTGTTTGTGCTTGAAGAGGGAATTTAGTTGATTCCTTAGCAACTCAGTCTACCAGGAATATTATCTTGGATTACTTTATGGGATGGAATCCATGAATGAATTTTGTCTTTATATTGCGTTAAATCACTGTAAATATTGATGATACCATTTATAATTTCTTTTTTATGTAAATTAGACAATTTAAAACACTCATTGTATCAGTATATATAATATAATTATCCTTTTTTTCTTGAATGTATGTGAGTGCAGGAAGAATAGCATAAACTTTACAGTACAAAATTGAGCAGAAATTATGTAAACGTTTTCGAAGAATATTTTCGTTAATTTTAACTGCGATATAATGAGTGTTAAAAAATACATCAACCAAAAATCATCGATGTTTTTAAACGTTTTTATGTGTTTCATAACTGGTTTAGTAAACTTTAACATCAAATTCGTGCGCAACAAAACTTAATTTGACTGTGGCAGTGTATAATAATTTATAATTAAAATTTAAATGAAAAAGTTATAAAACGCCTCTATCTCCGAAATACCAGAAGTACCGAAACATCAGGATCATCCCGGGCAAGGGTTGTCTACTCGATGAAATTATTACAAACCGTGTTCCCTTTTAGTTCGAATACATAAACACACTGTGGTACCATAAGTTATTATTTCATATTTTAACTTTTACAAAATTGTGATTATGGGAATTTTGCATCCACGAACAAAAAATAGAAATCTTAAAAACATCGAACAGAAAACATCAAAGTTCAAAAAATATCGGCTTCAAAACATGTATATTTCATAGAAACATGGATGTTTTGAAAACCTCGGCATCAATGTCGCATCTTTGTCCACAAGCATGGCCTGCGTCCGTGCCAAAGGTGTTTGTCTCTTCCAATCAGTGGCAAATGGTTGCGCTGTAAGTTGGCATGAACATGAACCGCTGACAAATGAACGTGCGTGCCAAATAGGCGGAAATTGGTACGGCGTCCAACTTGCACGAACAATGCTTCGTCATATTCTTGCACAATCACAACTAGAAAAAGAACATCTTCAACAGCGTGTTTTTATTAAAACAAGGAAAAAGGAGGAATATTTCACAAGACGGTTCATACGGCTATAAGAAATAAACATTTTTATTTCTGTGTTGCTACAACACTCGATGGATTTCGAAGCGGCAACCACGTTCTTGAAGTGCTGCCCGAGTATTTTTGGATGAGGGGGCATGTCACGTGATGATAAGGGTTCAGTTCGATCGTCGGTCGGTGCCAGGGATGGGAATGAGGATATGTTATGCATCACGGGTCATCCTAAATTCACAAGAAATTTAAACATTTTAAATACAGGGGGATTCATTCCAGCGTAATCTCATAATTTTAGCAATAAAAATGCATATTTTCATTTAGGCTTCAAAAGCTTTTATAAACGCAAAAATTGAATTTTTTGGTCCCAATTTTCCCATTTCACTGCACCCTCCACATCCTGGAATTTTGTACGGAGTAACATCGCTGCTCTTCTCTTGGAAGGTTTTTGTTCATTTTCGAACAGTGTATGTGCTGAAATTCTGACGGCCGGCTGTCGAGGTCGGGCGTAATCGCAGGACACAGGGAGTCTAGGGTTGACCGACTACGTATCATAATTTCGTTCGTTCACAAATGTGCATGTTTCGCCATTTGTGTCAGAAAAAATATACTTTTTTTCAGTAAAACATAGTAATATCCTCGGCGGTTCAATTCATTTTACACACAACCTTTGGGATAATGTAGAAGCACAATAGCAGACACATCAGAAACTGCTGCACAGAAATGAAGCATTTCTAAACAAAATGACATGGGAAACAATTGTTCATCTGATTGCGCTTCGTTTTTATTTTACCTGAAAAGACTCATCAAGGATATTATATAATAGCTACAGCGCAATTTGAAATCTATTTTGTAATCTTGTTTCTCCACCAACAAACAAATCGCATCTGTTCTAATAATGTCGTTACGTACTGGATACTGTTCTGCGAAACACATTCCATTTTCATGCAATATGTGTAATTTTGTTAATCAACATTTTCCACAGAGCATTTCCAAATCGCCTTTCATGATCATATTTATTGAGCACGTGAGTCTGAATAAAGTTTACTGGTCTTTTCTAGATTTTTCTGCGTAACATGAAATCGCACGAGTGAACGACCTGTCGTTATCAATTTTGCACACGGATATTTTCTCCTAATTCTGAGATAACTATTCCGCTCTGACTATTAGAGCATTATTATTTCGTCAGTCTCTTTCCATTAATTTTGTGTTTTCAAAGATAATAATAAGTAAAAGTAGTTCTCGATGAAGTGAGAGCTAGCACACTGACTTCCAAAATCCAAGTTACTGGCCTCAATTTGGATTAGAGGTTGTGCATTTTCAAAGAGCAGAATCTATATCATATTACGTTTGTGGCACGAAAGTAAATCCTGACAGGTTCCCAAAAGAATTAATTATCTCCCGGGATTGATGCAAAGGAACGTTAGATTAAAAGGTTAAATATGGCTAGGCCAGTGGTTGGGTCATTCCCTTGCAGGAGAGTATAGGAGTCAAAATTGTATGGTACCACTGGATGCCAGCATGATGCCAAATAAAAATTTCGAATATTACAATGTCGAAGAGAGGAAATTGATACATATTCAAGGCCCCCAGCATTAAATGGAATAACAAAACCTAAAATAAAAAGTCCAAATTCTCCACTTCTTAAGATGAGAAGCCAAATTTCATCAGGCGCCACTCCTATCCCTTTTCATACTCCTTTTGAGTCAATGTCTATTGCTGTGTAATAGGTTGATCCTTGAAATATTAAGGGACCATGTTCTTTGTCAACTCGTAGATGTTTTAACATGTCCAGAGTATTCGGTTCACATGAGACAATGATCTTCCATCGCCATTTTTGCACACTGACGTTTACAATAAATGCTGAGATATTTGGTTTTTCCCCCTTATGAAGAAAGTGATTTTCTTTCCTAATATATGTCTTGACCATTATTTTCTTACTTTTGACAAAAAAAATGAAATTCTAAATTGAATACACAAAAACATTAAATTTTCCCGTCGATGATCATGACGTTAACGATCGTGATAATCATGGTGATAATTACCATATGATGAGATAACATTTGGTCTCCAAGCGCAGTCTTTCACCTTTGTGCTCTCCCCTTCCCTCGACAGAAGATCGCACTAGGAGTTTAGCACTGCACCCCCCCTCCCCCACTGGATCAATAATATATGTACGAATGTGCTTATTATGTACTGATAATGTATGTGTGTATTTAGTATAGATAAATGTATATGTGTGAAAGCACAACGATAAGACGATCGTGAGGCTGAATAGTGCCATGTAAGGTCTGTATTTCTTCAAAGAAGGCATCACTGAACTGAATTGAATGGTGACGGGAGATGAAAAACCCTCCACCGCCAATCCACTTCCACGCGGCGGAGCTCACCAATTTCGCCAGCGGGTGACGCGTCGCGCGCGTGACCCGAGGAATGCGCGGCGAGGGAGGGGGACGGGGATGGGGTGGGGCGGGGGCGTTATCAGGGGCCGCGAGGGCTTTCGCGGGTGAGTCAGCCGCGGAGAACGCACCTGAGCGCCGGAAGGGCGATAACGGCACCTGCGCGCACTCGCCAAGGCCAGCGCCAGCCCGGCCCAGCGCCACCCAACGCCTCTCGCCCAGCGCCGCACCTGCGCGCAGGCGGTGGGTGCGCGTGCACTGATAACGCCGTTCACTCACCTGCAGGATGTGTGGTTTCGGGTGGAACGCTGAGAAAGCGCGATACACTTGAGTACGGTCCATTTGATTGGAAGTCACAACGACTTGCACAAACATAATTTGAAATAAACACAAATAGCGTTCCAATTGGGAACGCATGTAGAATGAAGTAGAGAGTGAGAGACGAGGAGAGTGGAGAACGAAAGATTGAATTGACAGAGGAAGGAAAATGGTGGAAGAGGGGATGGGGAAAGTGCGATGGGAGAATGGAAGGGGAAAGATTAGAAGGGAAAAGAGCCGTGGGAGAGTGGATTGATTAATTGGTGATTCCGGGTGCGTCAACTACTAAACTCATTAGTCCCGAACATGTAGTGCATGTTTTATCGCGGCATGTTTTATCAGGGGACGGGAGGTCCCCTGATGGATGGCGACATCCGAGCTACGCCGTTTTTGGAGGATTTTCATCAACCAGGGTTATTATTCGGAGAGTGAAGTGGGAAAGAGTATGGGAGTGAGTGGTAGGAGATAGTGAAGAGAAAAGGGAAAAAATGGTGGGAAGGTGTATGGAGAGGAGAAGGGGAGAGGGAGCAGGAGAGGGGTCTGGATTAAAGGAGACTACTATTTGAAGGGCTAGGAAACGGCTAGGAAACAGCCTAGGAAACGTACAAAAGTTGCTTTGAAAAACCCGGATCTTAAAATATAGGTACACGTAACAAGTGAAACATAGAAACATATAAAAAGAATTTTTGACAAAGAAATTGTCCATAGTTGCTAATGATTTTTCCTAAAGGAATTGACAAGTTCAACTAGAGGTGTATCAGAATGGCACATTCTTTCTCACGCTTGTTTTTTAAAGCTCTAGTTTAAACTAGAGGTCTTCAAACTTTTACACCTTTCGGAACCTCCTGAGCTCATGATTTTCTTGAAGGAACCTCATGTTTAAGTAGCAGATAAAATATTCATTGAAGCCTTTTGCTACTCAAATTCCCAAAGTATTTAAACAGTCAAAAACGTACAATACAGGATGATTGACACATAATATTAATAATTGAACACTCTCAAATCTTTTTTCTTTTTGAACAAAGTACAAAATTTTCAAAACAACAAAAAATCACACATTCTGAATCACGACCTTTCGCGTAGAGTATAGTTTTACGCGTAATCAAGGTGAACAAAATTCATATAAATTCATAAAAAGAAAATCTGACAATAAAAAGAATCCTTATTTTTGCGTATTTTGGTTTAATTTAACTTTTTTAAAAATTCTTTGATTAATCTTACACGTTTGTAAAATCAACTGCCTTTATATTCAATATATTATTTTAACTTTGTAATTTTACTAAAATATTATTTAAAACAATATTTTAATAATCCACTACCTTGTTTTCACAAGAAAAATTCCTTGTATAGATGACTTCCATTTCAGATGTATTTCAGTTGAACAAACAGTGATAATTTGCGGAACTACCCTTGTCAACGTTCCAGGGAACCCTAAACTTCCGCGGAGCCCAGGTTCAAGACCCCTGCTCTTAGCTAACGTTTCGGTATAGCCTCATCTTCTTCCCAGTTTTTACCCATCGGCACCTAAAGGACATTTTTTTTCTCATTTTCTCAATTTTTGGTTTCCTTATAGTACATGGTTCTATTGCAATTTTTTAGTGAAACATTTGAGCCGTTCTTAAAACAAAGTCATTTGAACATTTCTTATGCGCGATTTTGGGCTAATTTTCACCGGAAACTTAAGTTTTGAGAAACTTTATAGAACAGTATTGGAAGAATTTACTAAATTATTAAAAAGGAAAAATCATTTATGAAAAATATTCACGCAAATCCAATAATGTATAAAAGCGCTCTTAATATAAATATTAAATATGTTCGAGATATATCAAAATAAGTACAATTGGTAAATTTTTGAAACATCAAAAGAAAAATCAAAATGGCGTTCGTGCAGTGCATTTAGAACTATCCGTAAAGAAAAAAAGGTAGGATAGGAATTTGGAGTCATTTTTGAAAAAAAAAAAATTGTAAAATTGCTTTTATTTCACGGAAAATTACAGAAAAAACGACTCACATTTTGAGAAATTTATATTGGACCTCATGTTCAAATTTAATTTTGAAGAACAGTTTTAAATAAAATATCTCTACTTTCAATTCCATATAGCAGGAACTAGCTGAAAAAATCATAATTTTTCCAAAATTACGATACTTTTTCGAAAAATTCAGATAATTTAACACAAAATTGACTTAAGCCATTTCTATAAATATATTTTCTTATATCCGATTGAAAAACCAAAAATTTGGAGCCACTTTTGAGAAAAATCAAATTTGTCCTTAATGCTTCATGTAAAGTACCCATAATATTAAAATATCAGTTTCAAAACCAAGGGGCCGCAAAATAAGACATCGATTGGCGAATATCAATTTTGGTGAAAATTATACTTACGGTTTGGCCGCTAATACACTTACAAACAGAACAGATATTTGGCGTAAACCAAGTTTTTGGTATCAAGGAGCCACGAAACGAGGAATCTGAGTGCACGACTTCGATGAAGTAATTTACTATATGCAGAACAAGAATTATCGGCGTTCCGACTTTGGATTTTTTCCCTAAGTAATATATATATTTCTTATTCTATTTATCTTATTTTTCCCTATTCCCTTCTCGGTTTCCAGCTTTTTGTCTCTTTCTGGAGTGTCATAAGACCAAGAACAATCTTTTGCAAACGATATTTTGCAGTTTTTTAAAAGAAATTCACAAATTCCTTGAACATCGCGAATTACTGAATGCTTCGTAGAGTCTTTAAAGTAGGTATAATGACTAGAGTTTTACAGTTCTGAGTACAAAACAAAGTGGAGTGGTTACGGAGGCCGGGATTTCTTGGGGGAACAGGTGATGAAGAAATACCCAGGCAACGGCGGGAAATATTAAAGGTAGTAATATATGTAGTGGTTCCCCATTCCAAATCACAAATGATGAACATAAAGATGCATCTACGAACGAGAGATTGGAGTGGGTTTTTTCAGCTTTCTTCTCGTCTAAATCCACATTGAAATATTACATAAAGAACTTGTCGAAGAGATGATTTCCAAGGTGCATTGGCTGCAGATGGCTGACCATGATTTTCTTCTGACAGCTCATTGCCGCAGGATGATAAGTCGTTTAGGTGCAACGCGTTACGCAGCGGGGCTGTGCACAAGGTGCAGAGTAACTACCGTTATCACTTCGAAAGAGCCGAAGTTCGTTCTGGAAGTAGGCGTGGCCCGACACATCAGGCTACCAAGTTGCGAAACCTAGCGAAGTCAGGGCCTCGAAAGTCCACACGATAAGGCTTTTGAATCTGTTATTTTAATACCCGTTACAACGGACACGCTACAGAAAATGTTTCATTATCTTCGAATGATACCATTTTACAAAAATTATCTCTATCATTCAGAGACATTCAATTTTGTTCTTGCTTCGACACAACCCGTTAGCGGTAGGTCAGTGGAAAACACGCCTCTCCGTCATTGGAGTGGTTTTTTTCAGCTTTATTCTCGTCAGGTGAAACAATAAACATTTTGCAGGTGTCTATCTTCAGACTCTGACGCTATTATCTTGATTTATTCTCCTCAATACATTTTTGTATTTCCTCTCAAATATATATTTTATTCGACGTAAGATTTCATGGAGAATAATAGTTGCAATATTTTATAATATAAAAAGTTAAACAAAACCACTAAATCTAAGGACAATACTTTTATAAGAACATTTGAGGGAAACAATTGTGCAAACTGACAATGGTTAAAGTGAAATAAATCAAATTTACGAAAATGTAATAAAAACTTCCATGATTCAAAGCGTAAGTAAAGGAATTGAATATAGAAACTTTGCATTTGACGAAGCTGCAAAGGTGTTATAAGAAATAATAAATGCCTATTGATTAAATAATCTGTATCTATACTCTGATACAAAACCTCTTCGTAACATGTAAGCCGACAGAGCAGCTCGATATAGTAATAGAACCCTGTACATATAAAACCTGTAAAACAGATAGAAAGTGATAGAGTTGATGACGATGAAATATATTCATTATCAGGAGCTACTACTGAAAAAAATATGAAAGCAATACACAACTACTAGCTATACAAAAATACCAAATTAAGAAATCTAAACCCACATTAGCAATTGTCACAGAGGTAAAAGGAAAGTTATCAACTACTGTGGTATTGGAAATTTTGAAAATAAGACCACGAAAAGGAGACTGAACAAAGAAGAAAAAGGTAAATGACTGAAGGATCAACGAATGATTCTATAGGCGAGAGAATTAACAGTAATATAATTAACGATATCTACGTACAACTCACGTAAACCGGAAGACAAGATATGGAAAAGTGAAGAAGTGAGGAAGTGTTAAGAAGTCGTAAGTGTTGGTGAAGAGGCGGTATTGTGAAAGCATATAAGGCATAGAGGAGAGAAAAAAGATGGGAGGATACGGAGAGAAGGAGAAAAAGTGAAGACGAGTGGAAGAAAGAGGAAAAGGAGGGGAGGCATGAAGAGAGGACAGTCATAGGGAAGGAGAGGAAACGGAAAGCAATATACGAGAGGAGGAGAAACTGGTAAAAGAAAAATGAGGTGAGAGAATAGTAGTAGAAGCAAGGAAGTGGAGGAAAGAAGGGCGAGAGAGAAAGAGAGAGAGAGAAGGAAGGGAAATTTGCGAGGAAGGGTGAGAGAGGGGCAGAGGGGGAATGAAGAAAGGAGAGAGAACGGACAGAGGGAGGGGAAGTGGATGGAAATCGAGAGACAAGTGGAGAAATTGGAGAAAGAAGCAAAATGCGAGTTGAGAAATTAAAGGAGTGGAAATGAGAAAAAGCAAATTAAGCCCCGTGGCCCGCGGTCAGCGTGGAAGGGGCGTCCGCTTCGCCTAATCTGGGACCGCGCCGCTGCTAATTGCCTCCTCCTCTGCGCCGCCTCCCGCAGCGGGGCGCCCGAGCAGCGCGTATATCACGCGGCGGCGCCCGCGGCGGTGCGGCGCACCCCACGAGATGGAGGAAAAATGTTGATGGGATGGAGCGCGGGTGCGGTGGGAGCACCAGGAGAGTGCGGGAAGCAGAGAGAATGAGGGGGAGTGTAGAAGTATGGCCGGGGGGCGAGCGACGGAGGATGGAAGGAGGGCGAATGGGAGAGGAGGACGGGGCGGGGATGGAGCCTGAGTGATGATGGTGCGGTATGGCTCAGAGAAAAAAAGGATAGCGCAGTACCACAAAGAGCATACTACCTTAGGTGATTTAGGACATCAACTGATGTCACTGCAGTGGCTCTGACCGGGAGGTGCCAGGGTTCGTTTCCCGACAGTGGCAGGACTTGCTAGCTAGGTCGAATTCAACCACGGTCTGGAGAAGAATTCCAGCGGCTGGCTGCTCTGATCGACAGTTCGCCGTGCTTTCTCCAATCAGTAGAAAGCAGTACCCTAACAAACGGCCGCGAACCGCGCGCGATCTTTTCTTCCTCTCACTTATTCTATCCTCACCCCATGCACACACACTCACATGCACTACACTACTACACATGTTGGAAGACTAGTCCCGACTGTGGGTGGTGCCCCGCTCGTGGGAGATATGTGGTTGGAGAAAACCCGCAAGCCAACATGTAGGTCGACGAAGGATCTTACTAACCTGCGTTTCCCTACATGGGAAAGGACACTGCCATGTCCCATGTAGCATCCACTAAACGTTAGGTGACGCTAAACCGTTGACACTCCCGGAATCACTAGTCAGGCGTGCGGTGGAGGATGGGGTTATGGGGAAAAGATGGGTTGGGGCGTGGGCGGGGCCGACGTGCGGGCTGGAGTGAGAGAGGCAGAGGTGCATAAGCGTCGCGATGGAGGCTGGGAGATGGGTCGCTCCAAGTCCCCCCAGCCAATGGATTCTCAATAATTTCCTCCGCGCCGTCGTCACCTTCTCTCTCCCTTAATATGGGGGTCCCAGGTTAAATGAAGAAACAAAGTATTTTGTCTCACTGCATAAGAGAGGCGTCAAAACATCGTAAACTTGCTTCTAATAATGTTCATTGACTGTAGATATGAGTCAAAATTTGTTCGATATCAGCTAGAATAGAATATTTAAAAAAATATAGTTTTGAATATGCGCTTTCTCATTTAGCTCTTAGTAGATTTATTGAATAAATAAATGAAAGAGAAATAATTACAAAGAATAAAGTCATTGAACAGTAGAGGCGAGAAACAGACACATTACAAACTGGAAATTCACGTAATTACGCGTATTTCAATTTTATCATAGTTCCCACCCTGTTATTCGCCATCCCCTTCATTGCCATCACTCTTCTAGAGCGAAAAAATGTTATTTGCAGCAAACCCCTTCTTTTCCAAACCTGGGAGGGCCGCGCATCCTGGTCGGCGTGATTGTCTCCGCCAACGGCGCAACCGAAGCCTGGTCATCGGCCCCGGACACTCCAACCTCCCACGACAATGCTCCGCTCCGTCTCGCCCCCGCCCCGTTCCTCCCCTCCGCTTGCCACGCCCCCCGCAAGCAACGACTTCTGCCACGCCCTAAAGTTCCGCCAAGCCCACGCTCGCCGACGTCTCGCCAAACCGCCCCATTCTAGCCTCGCCAGGCGGCTTTAATCCCACGCCCCCGCCGCGCCACAGCTTTTCCCCACACATACGCTCGCCCACATCCCCATCACCGCCACGCCACAGCCCATGCCCTCTCCACCTTCCCGCCCACGTCCTCCTTCCCCTCCCGCCAAGTCCCCGTTCACGTCCGCCCGCTCTTGGACACCGCCCCTCTTCCCACGCCCCCGCCACACACGTCCACGAAAGACACCGTTCACCCACACTCCACCCCACCCAGCTCGCCCAGAGCCCACACCCCGCCAGCGCCAAGTCCACTTCCCGCCACCTTCTCGCAACACATCGTTCTTGTCCGCTCGAGCTTTCGCCGCGCCTCCTTTCCCCACGCCCCCGCCACGTCACAACTCACGCACACCGCGTCTCCACTGTGTCTGTCCCGCCCCGTTCGGCCCCCTGCTTCCGGCCCGCCCTCTCACCTCCACCTCCCCACAAACCCCGCCAGCGCCACTGCCATGCCACAACTTCACCCACGCCGCCCCCCTGCGCATCTGGTTCACCCGCGGCACGCATGTAGACACGCACTCACTCCGACGCACACGCATATGCACAACATACACCAACACGTACAAAATAGGAGCAGTGCATACCGACTACGGATCGCGCGCGATCTTTCTTCCCTCATCCTTGTTCCCTCCTTTTCGCCTACGTGCACACGTTTACCCTTACATTCACTACACTACGAAACACGGCGGAACAGAGTCGATTGTCAACAGTGATGCTCTCAGAAACCCAAAATAATCGATCAATCAATCGATCAACGCGCGCGTGCACATCCTCTTGCATACGCAAGCACGTACACATGTTCACATTCACCCATATATGCGCGCACACTCGTAGACACGCACGCATACATTCGTAGACACACGCTCACTACACACGCATGAGCGGAGTTCGCGTTACGGGTCGAGCCGTCTTTGAGACCCTTCCCCAAAAGGATTTTCAAAATTCGATTTCACGGCATTTCTCTTCCAGTCTCATAGATCACGAAGCGGAACACAAGAAGGATGTTTAACTCGTTTCTCGCTATTTAACTCACCGCTGAGAATCGAACCCCGGATCGCGGCGAGGAAAGTTATTCCGCTAACCAAGAGCCACCGTGAGGGCATATTCAGATATTAAGATATTATACTAATATACATGCTCAGGCAGCCTATACGGAATGGTCTAAGCGAAAATGTCGCGTCACGTGCTGCCTTATAAGCACGTTCAGACTTGCGCGATAGGTGAGCGTCGAGGCAGGGGATCGGCAGCGTTTAATTCGCTGCGGATTTTGTAACTCAGTCGCAGTTTTCCTCTGCCGCTCGACATTCGTGAAAGTCTACACACCTTCCGGAGTCTACGTTCCCCTCTCGGTCGAGCTCCCTTGGCCTTTGTTTCTCGGATGACGAAAACTTCACCAAACGCAGAATCATATTTACGCTGCAGTGTGAACGGTCCCTCGGATTTTGCCGCCGCATCTAGCGGGGAACTTTCCGCCCCGCACCCGCTGCGGATCTTCCGCGCCGGTCTTTGGGAGCGTCATACGAGTGGCATGCAGCAAAAAAATGCTGCTCAACCAAATCACACAAAATGGTTTTCCAAAATGAAAACGCTCACTGCTCAAAAAAACCGTAATTACTCGCGCATAACAAAGCAATAAATTAAATATTTTAACAAAAAGTCTTCAAGAACTCTGTAATAACACATTATTTCAGTTCTTGTATAAATTATTCACATTATAAATACATTACGTCAGTTCTTTAAGCATCGAGAACAGATACCAAATATTTACAGTTCCATTATGCATCGCGTGCATAGAAAAAAGTAATGGTGTGCAGCTAGTACCTTAGAGCCTTTCCGTCTCATGAAATAAGTTTATTCTAAAGCACTGATGCACTGTGAATGAGAATTCAGTCGCTACGAGTAATATGAGAATAGGCAGAATTATTAAATCAAATATTTGCATTTTTCATTGAATAACGACACTGTTGTTTTTTTTCTTGAATTTTGACCGAGATCCTGGGTATTGAATGAAGTTCGAACAACAACTCACAAGGCCGGATATTGCAATTTCCTTTTAATTTCCGCGCATATTGCATTATTAATAATAAAGAAGATATGATTCTTTTTTTCGAGGTCGTGTGTATCTATCGTAAAAATAGACACCTCTCATTGGACGGAGGGTGCATATTGTTTCTGTCAATTTCTGCGCGCATTGGAAATTTAGTCTCGTATATTATAAACCAGGGGTGACCAACATGCAAGGCCTCAAGGGCCACAATTAAAACCTTTAATATGGTTGCGAGCCATATTTTCTTTACACGGGCAATCCGCAACTGACTTCCACATATTGTTGATTTTGACTTTGCCTAGCTTCTCTGAAACGGGGGAGGGAGGACTGGAACCATGCGTGATATCAGGCCGTACCATACAGAACGCAGTGAAACACATTGAGATGGTTTTGAATTTCTGAATTTACTAGAAAAAGATCTTTAAAACTAAACTTAACCTCTTTTTACATTAAAGGAATGTTGGTGTTGATTACATTTACATAAATGGAGTGCATTAAGGGAGGGCGCGTGCGCTGGGCGCACAATGTTCTCGCCGGACATAGATAGAAGTTAGTTTCTAACTTGACTAATAACCTTTCGCGGGACACAATAAATGGCACCGCAGCCCTCATACGGCCATCTGTTGGACAACCCTGTTCCAGAAGATGCAATCTCTATACAACCTTCTAGCCACAGCAGCGTGGTCGAGCATCGCCAAGTATCATAACGTGTCATTTAGTTTATTTGCATTTTTCAGTGAAAGTGTAAACGGTTTTATTCCTTTCGTATTTTTCCGTAGATCCTGTGTATCTATCGAAAACATCGTAGTTTTATCTCAGTTTCTACGCGCTTACGAAATCAATAATACAGATATGTTAATTTTCACACTGGCAATGTACTCTAAGTCGTCTCACTTCTCGTTTTTCTGAGTGTTTCATACTCTTATTGAATATACTTCATGCAGCATTGTGTAGCAAATAAATATAGATTCTTAAAATGGTTTTATACATTGTCTTTTTCTTTCATTGGCATAGCTTTCAACAGTTTTGTTAGATCATGCCGCGTTTTTACTGTGTTTGGGCACGTAATTCTTCTTTAAACATTAACTCTCTAAGAGGAAAGTAAAAATGAATCTTCTTGAAATGAATCTGCTACGGAATAGAAATTTCGCAGCAACAATACTAATGCACCGAACGATTAAAGTAACATCAATATGTAGTAACACCTTGCCTAATATATGAATGCTGTTAACAATCTTCTCTGCGAGTAATAATAGTAAGTCATTATCTTAATTACAGAAGCTCACTCCTTTACTCTTCATCGAAGGTGTTGACGCTTTATGTACTGTTATTTATAACAAACTTCCCTCCCATTCAGAAGCTAATGTTCAAAGTAATCATCATACACGTCAGTTCAAGACAATTAAAGACATGTTCCTATTCATAAAGATCCAGTTGGTTCACGAAAGTTCGTAGGAGGTTAGCCTTTGCTTTAAACTTTTAACAAGTTATATTCTCTGGGTGCCATTTATGAAACATCTAAAGCTTTTTTTATGACTCATTCCAAGCCAATCATTTGGCCCACCCCTCTCCTCCTTTTTATTCCCATTTGAAAAGGGAATGAAAAAATAAGTAAATAACAAAGGATGATGTAGTTATCCAAGACTGTAATCGAACATTTAAGTAATTAATAATACATATTCCTATTAATTGCATAACCTTGCGAACAGATCTCAGTGAATCTCGAATTCATAATAGTTTCGTGGACGAGACGACCACCTTATAGTACGTCAGTAGGTCTCTTTATTTTCTAAAGGTAGGGAGAAGAAACTATCCAAGAATTTAGTAAGTATTTAATAAAAGTTATAACGTTTTTGAAACAATTTTACAGAATTACCTCACATCAGGTATTACTGGCATAAATAAACAACAGAAAAACATCCTCGAAATTCTAATGTTGAAACTTAGAAGAAAGAAAAAAGAAGAAAATGCGGTGTATGTGAATTCTCAATTACTTCCAAAATAATATTTATAATCATTCATAACTTGATATTTTTTAGAATTCTTATAATTCATTCAACTTTTTAAATGTATTACGAAATCATTTCGCCGGGTTGTTTAGTCACCTCAATTTATTTACCGAATATAATATTATTTCTACAATTCTTTCTTTCATATTAGTAAATCTTTTGTTTCTTCAACTTCACAGTGTTTGTTTAAACTAATCTTCTTGCGCAAATAAACTAACATTATTTTATTTGATGGTAATCAATGATCTCATATCATTGTTAGAATGTTAAATGCATTAACTTGGTTAAAATAAATCATGAAAAAATCAAACGAGCGGGCGCGGGTTGGTGTGGGAAGGGAGGGAGGGAGAGTGTGTACATTTCACCCGATAGCCAATGCGATGGCCTGGTCCTAGCGATTGCAAAAAATATTGATGATTTTAGAACATGGATAGTGAATGACCGGGTGTGCC
>BOPP01000096.1:3871028-3888473 GCA_017312745.1 Gryllus bimaculatus | reverse complement strand
GGAGGATAGAAACGGAGCAGTGTGGGGAAGTGGCAAGTGGGGAATGGGAGCGGGGCTGTACGGGGTGGAACGTGAGCAGGGCGAAGCGGACAGAACGGAGAGACTCAGGCAGGGCGTGGAGGATTGAAGATAATGGGGTGGGGTGATGCAATTGGAGCAGAATGGGAAAACAGGGAAAGTGGGAGAGGGCGGGGTAGGGCGTGGGAAGGGCGGAGCAGAGAGAAGTGGGATGGGCGGGGCAGCGTGGAGCTGGCAGGAGGACGTAATTGGAAGCGGGACGGGGTGTGGTTGACTGGGCGACGCGGGCGGGTTAACGGCGGGCCGCGTGCTCGCATGTTTTTAGATGCATCGTCGCCCAATAATTACCTCATTAATCCCCGACCGCTTTGCGTCGTTAATGGAGATGAGCTCGTGATTTTTTGGCAAAAAGCTGGAAGGGCCCGCGCTTCCTGGTGGCGCAGCTGCTCAGGTGCGTCAGCCGCGGGCGGACCGGCCCCGGCAGGAAGCGACGCACGCGAATCACAGCGCGCACAGTGCGGAGGGCCGACATCCCGAGAAGCCTTGCTCTTGGGAGGCTGGCACGTGTAACCAATGCTCTCTCCCTCTCTGCCTCCCCCTCTCCCTCCTCCTCTCCCCCTCTCCCACCCGCTCTCCATCCCCCTCCCCCTCTCTCTCTTTGCAACACTGTGTATTCAAACGCCTGGGTTCCAGTCTTAAGAACTGATGTTCAACTCATTCAATAACATATTTCTCTAGAACTACGACTTACGTGTTGGAAAGATGTGTTTAGGGGGTCATAAAAAACGATATGGTATAGATTAGATCTAATACTTCACAAATATTCTTTGACGTACTGAATGCGATAGGGTACATCATTTACCTGTGTCAGTTTCACATGAATCAAAATTGTACATCAGTGAAAAGAATACAAAAAAGTACATCTAAGAGAGTTTAAAACAAGTTCTCTATGATCAAGGGTTTAACTCAACACGCCAATTTCAAAAACTAAAAATAAATCTACTTGCTTGAAAGCCAATTCCTCATACACATGTGGAATCAGCTATCAATGAACAATGGTCTCTACTCTACCAATGATCTGAGTACGGCTGACCACAACGAAAATATTCATGTGCTTCATCGAGCCTCACATATGGTTTTGAAGAAACCTACGCTATATATTTCTGATTACTAGTACCACAAATATTACGTTTTGAAAACTCAGTGTTCGGTCTTGTAAGATCTGTATCTGCGCGCACTGTGTGGCGCCACTTTTGACATCTGCTGTCCGGAGAGCGAAAGAGAGGTTGCGTGTGGAGTGTGTGATGTTCCAACTTGGGCAGGATATGTTTCGAGAATTAACAGGTGCCTTTCCTAATCATGTGGCAATAAACGAGCCGCTATGCCTGAATTTTAACAAGCATATTCTGGGAAGTTGAGCACAAAATAGTCGTGGAGATATCTGAAGTGTAAGATCTTAGTCAAAATAAGACGTAGTTATCAGGGTTCTTATGTTACCAATATTCTGTATCTAACGCATTACTTTCCAAAGCATTGATGCTGGTTTCATGTTGGGCGCAAATACAAAATTCCGAGACTCATTGCTACTCTGTGGGTACCTAGGGTAAGCTTATTTTTCTGTTGCTCTGAATTTCTACGAGAGGTTTTGGTAATTCCCACGAGCTCATTTCAATGATATATTGGGGAACTTATTTCATTTTTTCACGTATTTAGGCAATCTTGATGGTAATTATTTTGTAATCAACAACTTTCTCTCTTACAGAAGCCTACCTCGCAGGGAGATTTTACTGGGAAGAAGCTTTTACTTTTCATATGATAAGTAGCCTTAAGTTATTGATAAAGTAAAGGAGTCGAAATCCATCACTATATAATACAAGAAAGACTACAGTTACTTGCATTTTTTTATCATTTACCCTTTCTCTTTAGGAAGAGAATACGACATTAAAAATCAATTTCACTACTGATCTTCATAAGAGCATTAACAAGATAAATTGGTGTGATAATAATAGTTACTCGTTAATTTGTTAGCAATGTTAGCAATACAGATCACCAAAGAATGAAAATGTTGCCTCAGTAAATAATTTTTACACTTACTTTCCGAATAAAATACGTTCCAAGCGAGGAATCGAAAGCAAGTATATTTTATGAACGTTTGTGTAAATGAAACATTCGCATCATCAAAATATATATTGGAGGAGATATTTGCATTACCTGACGAGGTTAAACAAAATCCGCCAAGGAAAAAATTGCGGAAAATAATCGTTTTACGTCAATCCTTCTAGGAGTAAAGCAGCCGCAATATGATTATTAAAGCTTCAAAAACATTCCTACGGTCGAGATTTTGTTTTTCACTTGTTTCAAACATTAATGTTTCGAAGAAGCTGTTCTGTATAGTTACTGTCATTAAGCGACGTAAAGAATCCATCTCATCCATAGACGCTATAATTAGCCTCACGCTTGGAGTGCGTGTGTGGGTTCAGAAGGCGGTTGTTGGGGGCCGCGAGTTGAACAAATCCACTTCCGGCGAGGGGAAGGGGGCGTAGCAGCGACCTGTCGACGAAGGAGACCACGAAGGCTCGCGTAACAGGTCTCTGGCCACGGGACACACGCACGGGACCCAGCGGCCAAGATTGGAGGACTACAGGCGGTGGCGGAGGTGGCGGTGGCGGTGGCGGTGGCGGTGGCGGTGGCGGTGGCGGGAGGACGGGCCGGCAGCATCCAGGAAGCGGCGCCGTTGCGGCCACCTGCCGCAGCTCGAGGTCAACGCAAACGCCATGGAGGGCAACGGCAACACACAGTACGTCACAGAGCCCGGAAATCGCCAAAACCGCTTTATTACAGACTTCGTTACACATTGATACATTGACGAAAGGCTTCAAACCAGCCGAAAGGCTCAGACTTTTACCAGTATTAATAACAATTTTGTATTCGGAAAATAGTTCTCTTGAATATGTCATTCTAAAACTTACTGTTTACATAACGATATTCTATATTCTCGTTTAATTGTATAAACAGTGATTTGACTATATTTGATTTTTGTGTGATTACTGAGAGTAAACATAACCAGAGAGAAAAGCGGCGAGCGGGAGCGGAGAAATTTACATGACGCCACCACCGCCGCCGCCAGGAAACGTCGTTAGCGAGCGCCATTTTTGGCCGCCGCGCGCCGCCGCTCGACTTTTTCCCGCGAGCGGAGTCTGAAAAAGAGCAGCGCCGGCCGAGCCGGTCGCCGCCTCGCCCCTCAGGTAATCCCTCGTATGTGCAGCGCCTCCGACGCCGCCGGAGCCGGAGAGAGGGACGCCGCCGCCGCCGCGTGGCTGCCGTTTCTGCAGCAGCACTCGCCGCTACCGGGATCCCGAGGGGGTGATCAGATACAGTGTGCCAGGAAAGTCTCTCCGCAGTGACGCATTGATAATGAGAATGCTAGCAACCACAAGTTACGTTGGTAGCACGAGCTGTATCTTGTTACGAAAGAAAATGTAAAAAGTCATCACAGTCAAAATAGATGCTGAAAATCTTAAACACTTCATTTGTTACCCAGTGATCTGGTTACTGTCAGCATAAAAGCAATTTTTAATAAGAGGCCCTCACTCCGCTCGCTGCGGAGAGACATTCCTAGCACATGTAGAAAGATGTATTTAACAGGTAGGGAATAATACATTTTCTCAAAACCGGAATACTAAATATTTTCCAAATACTCTGCCAATACAAATAGTTTCCGTCACACGAGCACGAATATTTCCTGATAGCAAATGTTGCTAACAAATCTTGATGCAAACATTATCCATACTTGAATTAGGTGTACAAAATGAGAGAGAGGGTGAGTATTCCGGACATCAAGAAAACGTACGCAGAATCTCACCGTATGTCCACATACTGTTTACTGCGTTTTCACTGCAAATAAATAAACTCACCCTTAAGGAACTTCTCGAATTTTATATTGTAAGGCAGGAAATGAGAGCACAAGTAGAAATAAGAAACGGGACGATCTTCAAGACATTGTAAAGATTGCCGTTCACCACTGGATAATGAGAAACCAGAATAGGAAAGAGTATGAGAAGGATTGTTTCGAAGTGCCAATGGCTGACGAAGCAAACTTAAGTTTATTCAATGAGAGAATATCGGTGCAATACATAAGACGATGTGGCGTGAATGAAGGACGAGGAGGTAGCGATGGCGACCAAGGAAGTAAAGGTGAGGGCGCGAGCGAGACCAGTGCAAGGAGGAGGGGGAATCAGTGGCGGAGGTGAAGGCGAAGAAGACTTTGCAGAGGTGGTAGCAATGTAGCTCGTGGAGGTGGTGACAGGGGGGGTGGCAGAGGCAAAAAGCGAAGGTGGAGGCGAAGGCCGAGGCGAAGGCGGAGGCGACGGTGGAGGCGAAAGCGAGAGTGGAGGCGACAGCCGTGGGGAAGGCGGAAATAGAGGCGAACTCGGAGGCGAAGACGAAGGCGGAAGCAGAGGTGGAAGCGGATGCGGAGGAGAAGGCGGGGGCAAAGGCACTGTCGATGGCGGGAAAGAGGCGACGGCAATGGCGATGGCAGAGGAGGAATTGTGACAGCGCCACTAGCGGTGCGGAGGGAATGCCCGGCAGTGCCGCCGCCGCCACTGCCTTCGCGCCTGACGAGCGGGGCCTAATCAGATTACAGATTACGCGCGAACACAACCGAGAAAGAAGAAACGATCGACGCGCGAAGCGACGCGAGGAAATCTATCCCGCCCCACGCACAGTGGCTTAGGCTCAGGCTTAGGATTGGATTGGGAGTGGGTTGCGAACGCTGCGCCTGCACCGGAAGCGAGGCCGAGACCGATGGCGGAGGCCGCAGCGAGGCATTCGGGTAGCACGGTTTAACTGACTGAGGATTCCGGGCAAATCAACCGGTAAAGCTGTTACTCTCGTAAGTGTAGTGGATGTTTTCATCGCGGGAGGGTGCGGTGATCGTCCCCTTCTGACTGTCGACACCCGGCCCCGAGCTATGTCACCCCACGGAGATTATCTCAATCAGATATCTCCCACCAGCGGAGAACCAGCTTCAGCTGGGCCAAGCTATAAGCTTCCGACTTGGGTCCCGACAATTATGATAGTGTAGTGCATGTGAGTGTTGGTGTGTGTAACTAAGGGGTGATGATAGAATGAAGAAGAGGAAGGAAAAATCGCGCTCGGTGCGTGGCCGTTACTGCTAAAGCATTCGCATGGTGTTTGAAAAAAAAGCACACGGAAACTACTCATGGGAAGGACGGTAGGGGTAGAAGAAGAACAATAAGAAGAGGAGGGAGAGGTAGGAGGGTATTGAAAAACATAAGCGAGAAAGACCAGAAATAAGGGATGGTAAAGAAAAAGAAGGATGAGTAGGTAAGTATAATATGGTTGTAGAGAAATAAAGAAAGAAAGAAGAAAAGAAGGAACAGGACACAGAAAAGAAACAGGAGAACAGAAGGAGGATAAAAAAGGAGTGGTAAAGAATAGTAGAATGGGAGAAAAAGATGGGGAAGAAGATTAAGACGGAGGAGAAGAAGATGTAGAAAAACTGAGTAGATGGTGACAAATGAAAGAAGAACATGAAGACAGGGATAGGTGACAACACGATAAAGACGCAAGAGAGAGAAGGAACATGAGTATGGTACCACAAAAATAATAATAATAAAAAACAAGGAAAAAGACGAGAGAGAAAGAGAATAATTCACGACCGACCCCCCAGCACTCCCAAGGCGCCGGCCCGCCGCGCGCGCTGCTCCCCACCCCCTCCGTAAATAACCCTACCCGCCACCTCGGGCCGCCTGCACTGCGTCGCCGCGCGGCCTGACAACGCAGCGCCGCCGCCGCCGCTGTCCGTCGTCGTCCGTCGCGGCGCGCGACGCGGCGCGGTGCGTCTCCGGCGGACGCCGCGTGTGCGTCGTAACTCGCAGGCCGCCTCGTTAGCGCGTCGCCGGCCGCCCCGCGCGGCGCCGCGAGGGCTAACGAGACGAAGCGCCGACGCGGAGACATGTGTCCTGCTCGCGTGCCAGCCGGGTGGAACGTGTTGCAGCGTTCCTGGCCGACCGGGGAGAGCAAAAACGGGGGGTATTTTTCGGGCGTTTGTTCCCACTCTTGTAACTTTTGACCAATCACCAAATTTGACGATTAGAAATACAGGAGAACGTCGAAGTAATGTATGCCGTATAGTTACGTAAAATCAATATACTAGTTTAATTAATATGTTGTATACAATGGGAAAAAACGAAAAAATTATGCTAAAAAAGAATGAAAAAGGCGAGGTAGAAAGATAAGAATTTACGCTCGACCTTGTTAGTATAATTGTTAATGTAATTAACAATTATATACAGGAATACTTTGCGGCTAGTTGAATGTGGCGTCGCCGACGCTGTAAACTGGTTTGAAAATTTCATACTTCATCTCTTTCATGCGCGGGCTTTGTTCAAATATGTTCTTACAATAACTGAACATGGACTAGATTGAATGAATCGTAGAAGCTGATTATGTTATATTACCCTTCAAAAATTCCCAACATCCAATGGGTTTGTATTTTACCTCCATACGGGATATGAACTGGTAATTTTGCAATTTCAAAATTAAAATCACCGTAAAACACACTTGTAGGTATTCATGATGTGGATAATTACTTTAGTAAAGCTACATTTTTTACGATATTTGTTATTATGGACAATAATGCACAAAGATCACCTGCAAGCTGTTCTAAGTGATTCTCTAATCCTAATATAAAATCATTCTCAATTAGTTCCAATAATTCGGTCGCAAAATCTTCTACAAGTATATTTGATCCCTCCTCAGATTTGCTTAACAGATTTTTATCCGCTAATTTTTGAAGTCCACAAACTCTCTCTAATTTGTCTTCACTTCCACGTCTGCAACTACTCTATTAATAGTTTTGTATGCGAATCTATGTAACCATTAAAAGGCGTGGCTTTTGTATGTTTCTGTGAATAAGGTATTAGTAAAGTGTAATAAGAATAAGTTGTATTTCACATTCATTTGAAAATAGGTACACTTAGGAAAGTAATTGGTACTCACTTTTAAGTGGCAAGTCGAACATAAGGACGTTTATTCATTCATTACTCACAATATCGTTTTTTCGAATTCACTTGGAATTCTTGTCATACATTCGATGAAAACATAAGGGAACCAAATATTAAATAAGAGAAAAAAGGGATAGGTGCTTCAGGGCATCAACTGATGTCACTGCAGCGCCTCTAACCGGCAGGTCCTAGGTTCGAGTCCGAACGTAGCAGGGGTTTTGACACTAGCTTGTCAGCTAGGTCGAAATCAGCCGCTGTTTGGAGTAGCATTCTAGCTCGGTTATTTTCCGTGGTTTCCCTGATCAATTTCAGGCGAATGCCGGGCTATTGGCAGTAACCTAACAAATGGGCCAAGGACCACACACTTACAATCACATACACTAGACTATCATACATTCCGGGAGACCAGTCGGGAACTTAGAACTTGCCCCGGCTGGGGCGGTGCTCTACGGAAGGGAGGATCCTGGTTGGAGGCTAGGCAACGGTAGGTCGGCGCCGGATCTCACCATCCAGTGGGAAAACATCACCGCCACCTCCCGAGGGAAATATGCACAGAAAGTACGGGACTAATGATCTAAGCAGTCTAAGCAGTTGACACGCCCGGAATCGCTAACAATCAATCAATCAATCAAAAAACAAAAAACTGTCAACTTATTTTGTTGCTGTTGGTGTAATCTATGGCATCTTGATTACACTGACCAATTGCCGGTGCACATTTTGCTTTCGATCCCTAGATGATCTCAATAGCCCCTTGAAAATAGCATGGACTCCTGGAAGGTCCATATCGACACCGCTGGAAACCCCTGTTCTAGGGAGACGTCGCAAGACGAGATAGTCGAGAGTGACTCGAGAAGTTCTGAAGTAGTTGCAAACAGGTTTGCTGCAAAAGATTGTGGGATTTTCCAATTTTCCCCAATCACGAAACTCAGCACTGCTCCATTTATATTCTTATCCTAAATTCATAATTTTCACTAGAGCTGTAAAGTTTGGCATTGATTGATGGCTGATTCCGGGAGCGTCAACTAATAAAGTAATTAGTCCCGTAAGTATAGAGCATGATTTTATCGCGGGAGGTAGCGGAGATCTTTCCCATCTGGCGGGCGAGATTCGGCGCCGATCTACGTCAGCTTGCGGATATTTCCCCCCACCCTAACAGCAGGACACCGACCCACCCGGCAATAGCTGTAAGCTCCCGTCTGGACTGTCGGCATGTCTATGTAGTGTAGTGTGGTGTATGTCAGAGTGTGTGTAAATAAGGGGTGAGGATAGAACAAGAAACGGAAGAAAATATCGTGCGCGGTGGGTGGCCCGTTTGCCAAAGAATTGCTCCGGCATTTGCCTGGTGTTGATTGGAAAAACCACGGAAACTTCCCGATCAGAGCAGTTGATCGCAGAGAGCATTCAGTCTCTTCCAGACAGCGGCTGAATTCGACTTAACTATGTAGCTGGAGTCGGAAATCCTGCCACCTGTTGGATTTCTTTCATTGATTACGACAGACTGATTCGGCTGATTAGAAATGACATCCCACCTTTGAGTATAGCCTCCGATCCGTTTCAAGGTCTGTATGCGATATAGGATATGATCCTTATAAGTGCTGCTAGTTACACACAAGTTGGAAGAACGAAAATAACAATAGCGTGTTCACTTATTCCACACCAGGATTGAAAGAAAATAGTCTTCTACTAGCATTTCGAAGAGATAGCGTCGCCACTGAAACAAATTAATAGTCACCATACGTATACTAATATTTAATGTCCCATTAAGAATAACTTTCAATAGTCAAACTGAAAAATAATATTTCTGATAGATAGGTTCTTTAAAAACATGAATCTGGAATTGAGGAATGCAGATGACAAAGAAAAAGAGATCATTTCCTTCTGTGTAAATGCAAATGTTGATATTTGAAGAAATAAGAAAAGTAAGAAATCCTTTAAATTATTAAGATTTTTTACAATAAATCATTAGAAGGATAATTTGTCTTCGTTTACTCGCCTTTTATTTTCCACTGTAGGTCGGTGCCCGATCTAACCATCTAGAGAGGAACACCGCAGTTTCACAGGATATATTATTCTCTACACTAAAAGGACGGCTGATTATCATAGCAGTTGGCGTGCCCCCATACATCACTTAATGAATTAATCAACCACCGAATAAGTACGAAAATTACTGAGACTGATTTGTTCGTCTGAATCAACGATGAAAATAATAATAATGATAATAAATAATGTATATTAGACAAATATAAAGGATGATTCACTGAATGTCGAATATTTTTCAATAATCATTTCTAATTGCTTTGTAGCTATGTTTTCATGGAGATTTATGTCACGTGGCACAACGAAATATTTTCGGTACACTGATGAATGATTTGGTGGTTTCGTTGCCTACCGCAGCCAACATTCTAAAGGAAACACACTTGTCTCACCACATAAGGAATACAGCCAATACTCGCATCGTCGTTACAGCGGCTAATCTTTATCCTCGACCCCAGCGGTCGCTTCCGCCTTCCATGCCATCTTCAGCCGCCGCCCTCCCACGACGCCACGCCGAACTGTCCTCGCTCGTCACAAAAGAGAGAACGAGACCGCCTCGGCACTGCCGCGCGTGAGTTTTATTATTAATTTGTTGTTAGCCGTGTGCTGCACCTGCCACCTGGAGGCGGCGAACGCGTGAATTGGAGCTGAGGGCGCGCCAGACGACGTGGGCGGCCGCGGTCTCCGATGTGATTGCAGAGGGAAAGAGGCGTACGGGGGAAGAGGCGTACGGGGGAAGGGGCGAACGGGGGAAGAGGCGTACGGGGGAAGATGCGTACGGGGGAAGAGGCGTACGGGGGAAGAGGCGTACGGGGGAAGAAGCGTACGGGGGAAGAAGCGTAGGAGGAAGAGGGATACGAAGTATAGATACGATGTATGGGGAAAGGGGTGAAGGGGGATGAGGCTTATGGGGAGAAAGGTTAAAGTTGTTGAAGAGAGATGGCGTATAGGTTGAAAAGGATAAAGAGCTTTTCTTGAAGTAACGTGGAAAAGCGTTTTCGAAGAAATTCAATTTGCAAGGTAAAATGTTTAATCTACAAATGAGATATTCGAATTCTCATACTGTCTGTCACATCTCTACGTCATTACTCTTGCTATTTATTGACCAATTAAAGTTAATGACATCATCTCGGTTTACATATTCATTTGATTACCAGAAAATATACTAATTTCTTAACATTGCCATATGTGAACTTAATGGTTCCCGCTCCTTCCCATCGAAAATTCACATATGGAAGAAAAGAAGGAGAATTCTTCATGTAACAGGAATAATGGAGCATTTAAGGTTATGTAGAACTTTTATTTAAATCAATTTTTTTATTTCAACTCCTTTATAATTTTATTTAGCTACTGATTTCCCCACTTTCCAAATAATTCTTCAAAATGAAAGTTAAAAATTAGTAATAGTTTAAAAATGTGTCTTGTATAGACAATACTGTATTATATAATATGTGCAAAATACACGGAATGAATTTACAACGAACAAACAAATCTTACAGCTAGTTGGAGGATAAACATACTCTTGCATCAAAATTCATCAGTACAGTACACAATCATCAAAAAGAAAACAATTATGGTCCAATCCATGGTCGACTGTCAGTGGGATTAATCAAATAGAATTTGGCCATAAAATGATTCAATTCATCAATTAATTTGTATTCATGATTTCCATGAGTTTATAAATAAATCAGTACTGAAGTGTATGCATATTTTCTTACCCTTTAATGTAGTTTCCATTATTTTTAATTTTTTATAATGAAATGTAATTCCCTTTTTTCATAAATTTACTTTTTGAAGTGCATGGGACTAGCTGTAATGATTACATTACCCGGCTACAGACTATGAACCATGACTTGTCACACGTGAGATTAAACGTCAGACATATCTCGTCGATACACAAATTGTGTACATTTGACCATAGGTGAATCACAGAGTAATTAAAGATAGATCGTTAAGGAGCCCGTCTTTGACTTGAATCATGACGCCATAAATGGGAGATGATCGTAAGGTTATATCATATTGACATGGCGACTTTGATGACCTCTGTTTATTATCCCTACTCCTACAATAAGAGTAATTAGTATAAAGAGAAAAATTGATTTTGCATCAACAAAGGAAGAACTACATCGCCAGTACAAACACCTTATTAAACTAGTGGTTCTACAGAATGGCACAAACTTTTCCATATTAGGTTTCTATTTCCTTTCGTTTCGGTAGCTACTCACATACTCTTGTCTACCGCCCAAAATTAATTTTCTTCAAATTTTCTTAATTTTTCGGTTTACTGATAATAGAACGGAAATATTATTGTATGGATATTAAAGAAAAGTAAAACCGCGTCCTAAAGGTCAATATTTTTTGAAGAATTTAGAACAGTTTTTAAGAAAATTGCGTTTAAGTGCTACAGTATATTCAAAATTTCAAGTACTTTTTCACAGAAAATTTTTGAGGCAAAAAATTCCTCGAAATGAACTTTACGTCATGTTTTTGAGAAAATGGCGTTTGAGCGTTTCTGAAATTGCGAAATTTTGCGTCTGTTTTGACAGAAAATGGTTGAGTTTTCGAGAAGCTATATCTGACATTATTTAAAGCAAATGTACACATAAATATAATAATGTGAGCAAATTGTTGCTAATGTAAATATTAACGACGTGAGAAACAAGTCAAAAATATATAGTTTCGTAATTTTTGAAAAAAATTGAGTAATATGGCGTTTACGTCATCTTATAGAATGCATTTAGCGCTGTTCTTACTAAAAGTTTAAAGAAATAATTTGCAGCCGTTTTTGAGAAATTTTTTTAAAGTTGCACAAATTGCATGAAATATTGCGCAAAACTATCAAAATTATCAAAAAATGTATACGACCTTAAAGAACAAATAATGGACAACGCATTTTGTTTGAAGAAAAAATCTTTATCTTTAATTTTGTTGTTGTAGGAAGACTCCAAAAACAATGAAATTTTAGAAATTTTCGAAAATTCAGAGTTAACCGTGAAAATCGTGCATATGCCACATTTCTAAGTGAATTTTAGTCTATTATAAGAAAATTAAAGAAAAAAATGTGCAGCCATTTTTGAGAGACTTTTGAATATGTCCCAGAGGCTGCATGTACAGTACCCCAAAACCTAATGAATTATTTTCAAAATCGTAGAGCTTCGACTCAGGTCAAATGATCAAGGGTTCCTTCAATTTGGAAAAAAATCTTCCAATGGTTTAGGCATTAGTGTCGTTCACATACACCAGACCGACGGACAGACGGACAGGCGAACAGACGAACGGACGTTTTGAAAAAAATCACTTTTTCGGTAACATGGGACCCCAAAACTTGTATTTCCGTTGAAATCTCGAAATCGATTTACCGCAGTATTCCAGAACTTTCACAAAACTACGTTTACTATCGCGTATACGTACGTATACGGGAAAGTAAAAATTATATGTCATTTAATTTTATCGTATAATGCATTCTACTTCTATCTTAAAATCATTTTTTTAATCAATCATTTTATTAAATACAATCTTTAATACACCTTAAACATTAACCACGAAAATAAAGTACTAGAGAAATTAAGGAAACGAAAAAGATTATTAACATACCATTTGGGCGATCAACTTCTTTAGATAGAACTTAGCAATTCATGTCCGCAGGTTGCTGGGTAGAAATTCATTCCTGTGATGTTAAAGAAAAAACATTAAACTATTGCTGGAGTATTAACATACTTAGGATATATAAATAATGTTTTCATTATCAGCCCTTTTCCCAAATGGCACAAAGTAAAATATTTTGAATATTTCTCTAAGGTGTTTTCTTACTGAAAACATCAGAATACATGCAACGTCAATTTTTGCAATTGAAGCGATACTATTTGTATTACTCCCACATTTGTAAATATGTATTTTATACAAAAGTAACTTTTAATTGTTTCTTCTTTTAAAAATTACATAAAATATATAACGCGATAAAATGTATACACTCTTAACAAGGAGAAAACTGTGATAACTTACGAAAGCTGAATTCACACAAACAGAAAATGATTATCTTAGACTTTTACAGGTACAATAGTTATAGTTGATGCTCAAAATTCCCACCATCGGTATCGATACATTTCTTTCTACGTTTATCTACCGTTTGAGGAATGTTTGAGGTGTCCTCAGAGGCTGCAGAACTTGCCTTTTAAACTTCTTATCAAAGTGTTGCCACTGTAGCTGATTTTCTACGGTGTACAAACTTATTAAAGTGTTGCTCGAATGCAGAAGTCTGGAACGGAATGAGATCTGGAGAACGTACTGGAAACTGAATCGGACCTCTTCGACCTATCCAGAGACCCGGAAGAGAGTCATCAAGGTATTACATTAAGTGGTAATGAGGCGTTAAACCATCCTATTGGAAGAAAAAATTCCTCATTCCCATGTAGTGTACTAATGGCGGCTAATACAGATCTGCAAATATACTTCGACAGATACTGTTTTTTCAACAAAGAATGGTCCAATGAGATCCCAAAATGAAACCCACACCAAACATTGATTTCAGGTAAATGAACAGCCTTTTTCAACAAAAACACGTGGATTGTTCGCACACCAGTAGATACAGTTACGCCGGTTGACAGTTCGGTACAACTTAAATTGTGCCTCATAGAACCAAACAACATTCTTTAAGAAGGCTTCATCCTGTTGCATCATGTTCCGGGAAAAGTCTGTATTGCATTCTCCGATCAGGAACATGTCCATTTAATGCTTGGAAAGGCTTGGGATAAAAACTTTCAATTTTGATGATTTAATGATACGATATATGCTGATTCTATTCATCCCAATCTCTTTTGCACATTGCTTTGGAGATTTCTGCACTGAGTTCTCAAGAAGTTCCAAAATCATAGCAGGGCTTGTTTCTGGGCGGCCAACTAGACCTCCCCTTGTGTACGGTACCATCAACCTCGAATGTGCCACGAATGCGTCCAATTGTCACTGGCGTTGGTAGTTCTGGCCCGTACACACTTCTTCATTGCCGTTAAACTTCAAGAACTTTCTCGGTTTTACAACACCACTTCACAATTGCTTTTCGCTGTTCACACGATAAATTTGGTTCCATATTGTTGAAGCAATGCTAGCAAACGTAAAGCGAATCATATCGGTTAACAGAACACCATTAATTATTTTTGTTTTGCTGTTGGTGTGAGCGTTTACGATAATCTTGTCTTCATTGTTGATCTGTTCCAACCTTGGCTCAATTTTCTTTATTGTTGACCTATCGCGTAGCAACGCTGGCATAACACATGTAACTATCATATGTTTTCAGAATACATCACTACACATTACTGATGTTTTCCAATTATGAAAATTTCACATTTTATATATTTCATATTTTATATACAGGGTATCCAGGGAAACGTCGAAACTTCAAAAATAAGCTCTTTAGACAATTTTACTCACATTTTGTCTAATAAACTCCTTGGATAATCCGAATGACTGAGCCGCAATAAGCAGTCAAAAATTGTTTTGAAATAATACTTTCTATGCAAAACTTTGTATTTTAGGAACATGTAAACACTCCAGAAACTGTTAATTTTTTACAAAAGAAAATAATACATTTTTTTCGCAAAGAAAAATTATCAGAAATAAAAAAAGTACCCAATTTACAGAATTCGACCGCCCTTAAGAGAAACTAGAGTCAATGCGCTTCTAACGCTGGCTCCGCAAGAAGTCAATCTTAGAAGAAACTACTGGGTATGCGTATCTAAGATTGACTTCTCGCGGTGCAGCACTTTGAGGCGCATCCCCTCTAGGTTCTTGAAAGTCTGACTTCCTGTGGAACCACCATTAGAATTAACATACCACAGTTTCTTGAAATATTGGTTCCTCGCGGGGCCGCCCTTGAAAACGCATCCTCACTACTTTCCTGTTAGATTGACGTATTGCGAAGCCGCATCACCATTTGTTTATTGAAATATTGGTATGTAATGGAGCCGCAATTGAAAGAGCATTTTTTTTATGACTGACTTTGTGTATAGTCGTCTTTATAAACGCATCCCAAAAGCCTCTTGCACTTCTTGCGAGAGCATCTCCAGAAGTTTCGTCAAAGACGGAAGATACACTTACCTTAGAAGCGCATCCCCACTAGTATCGTGTAAGATTATCTTGGGGAGCTCTTCTTCGAAGAGCATCTCCAAATCATTATTGTAAGACACTCAAGCATAGTCGCCATTAGAAACGATCATCGCCACTAGTTTCTTGCAAGACGACTTCTTTCGGAGCCGGTCCTAGAAGCGTTTCCCACTAGTTTCCAGCAAATGTGACTTCTTGGAGAGCCGTCCTTAGATGCGCATTCCCATTCGTCTCCTGCAAGCCCGATATCTTGTAGAGCGCCCCATAGCGCATTCCCACAAGACTTGCCAGCTTGAATTCTTGTGGAGCCGTACTTAGAAGCGCATTCCCACTAGTCTACTGCAAGCCTGATCTACTGTGTAGACGTTCTTAGACGTCTCCTGTAAGCATCCTCATTAGTCTCCTGCAAGCCTGACTTTTCGCGACTCCTCCCTAAGAAGCGCAAGTGGGGACTAGTCTCCTTCCAGTTTGAATTCCGTGTGGAGCCGTCCTTAGAAGCGCACCCCCACTAGTCTCCTGTAAGCCTGACGTCTTGTAAAGCAGTCTTTAGATGCGCATCCCCACTAGTCTCCTGCAAGCTAGACTTCTTGTGGAGCCGTCCTTAGAAGCGCATCCACACCGGTCTCCTGCAAACCTGACTTCTTTTTGAGTCGTCCTTGAATCGCATCCCCACTAGTCTCCAGTAAGCCTGGTTTCTTATACAGCCGTCCTTAGAAGCGCATTCCGACTAGTCTCCTGCAAGCCTGGCGTCTTTGGATCCGTCCTTCGGAGCGTTCCGAGCGAGCGCCCAGTGTGCAGAGCGCGCACGCGAAGGCACCTGTTGCGCAACGCATGGCGTCGCGTCGCGCCGCGTCTCGTCTCGTCTCGGGGCCGATTTCCACGCGCGTTGGGCAACCGCCTCTGCGCCGCGAGGCGACGCGCTAATTAGGCAGGTGCAGGCCGCCCCGAAACCTCTGGCGCAAGACGCCCTCCCTCCCCTCTCCCCTTTTCCAAGACGGTCACTCCGTGCGCTGGTACCACTCACACCAACAATTGTTTTCAACTCTGTTATTTGAAACAGTAAGGATTTTCATTTAGAAAGAAATTTTAAATTTCTAATCGACCAACTTTTGTGATTTTTATTTTTAATGAAAAGGAATGAACCCCAGATGGATTATCGCTCTCTATTATTAACAGATTTTGTAGTATAAACACAAATTTTCAATAAAATCGTAAAATTACTACAACAAACGATCTGCCGTCATTGGTTAATTATATCGTTTTATTGAGTGGAATAGCGTTTGGAATAGCGCGAGCAAGCGTGTGCGAGTATGAGATTGTAGATAGCGAGCGAAGAAGTGCAATTTGTGTAAGTTCGAAGATTAAGTATTTTTAAAAGCAAAGATTAGTAATTGATTGATACACGTCATGTTAATCAATCAATTGAAATATGTGTTTTTACAACAAATTGTTATGTATTACAATGATATGAGATGTATTACGTTTTTGTATCAAGGTAAATATCAGGATTATCTGCAATTGTCTATTACAACTTACATTTTTTTTGTAGATCTACATTATTTTGTACTTGTAGGTAGGCAAGTGATTGGCCTGTATTTGGGTGGATTCGTTGTGTCAGAATCTTTTGATTTCATATAAGTAATTCCCTGTGTGAGATAAGGTGGCATAAGATGGCATTTCTGCACACATCGTAAATCTGCGTCTGAAACTGCGGCCTGAAGAAGTTGTGCGCAAGAGTTGCGTGCGCTGGCACCAACTACGAAAGGGGGGGGGGGCGATGCATAATTTGATTGCAGGCCCCAAGCACAAAAAGTGTGTATTTGCATGATACGTAGCAAAAGCCCTCTAGTCTTCATGGATATTTACTTTCTGTCTCTACACCTCTTGTCTGTATGGATATTGAAACACACCTTCACTTAGAAATGAAGTAATGTGGGGTACAGAATACAGAAAGGTACAAACGTATAATTAACAAGTGAATGTACAAGAAGTAGGTGGATTGCGAGAAAATGTGAACTACATATATCTGTGGGTATTTGGCAAGGATAAAAATTGCTTAAGAAACAAATTGAATATGTTATCACAAACAAGAAACAAATTGTACATGTAAAAGGAAGAAGAGGGGATTATGTAGTACATCGTAATGATTGGCAAAGTCACAAACATTTTTGTTTTGAAAAGAAATGGAAATTTAATATTTTTGGGGAAAGTAAAAAGTTAAGAAAAATCTTTGAAACTGAAATGCACTACTCTTAAAAAGAAGCAA
>BOPP01000096.1:3855259-3868683 GCA_017312745.1 Gryllus bimaculatus | reverse complement strand
CCCCACGCCCATTCACGTATTTGTTTCCGGCAGCAGGTGAATACAGCGCCACAGCTCATTCAAACGATCACACGGTAAAGCGAAATCGCGAAAATTAAGGCGTAATATTTCAGTTTAGAAGAGGATGGATGAAGGAAGAAAGAAAGAAAGAAAAAAAGAAAGAAAGAAACAGAGAGAAATAATTGTAGGCTTTCACGGCCGGAGTCAATATTTATCATGTCTTCCGGGCTGATGGGCCGTGGTCCAATTGGCTTTGGGATGCCAAACGTTTCGCCCACGACTGCGGTGGGCATCTTCAGTGGCGAGGTCTCGGGCGAAGTGGAGCGGAGCGGCAGAGACCAACGCAGTAAATGGAGCGGCAGAGACCAACGCGGCGTCAGTCGCCAGTCAGCCACCGGCCCGGACACTTCGCCCGAGACCTCGCCACTGAAGATGCCCACCGCAGTCGTGGGCGAAACGTGTGGCATCCCAAAGCCAATTGGACCACGGCCCATCAGCCCGGAAGACATGATGAATATAGAGAGAAATAATGAAAGAAAAAGAAAAAAAATCACACAAATCACATAATAATGAAATAAGATAGAAACAACGAAGTTGCCTAAAAAAGACAGCGACGAAACTGGAACTAATGAGATATTTTATTGGAGGAAAATTCGAGTGAAAGAGAAAAAAGTAGTAAAGAAAAAATAGAGCATTTGAAAAACAGTTATTGCGTGAAAAGTATAAAGAGCTTGTCACCTTAATATTTGCCACATTTTAGGACAATACTTCTAATCAATAGATCACATGTATTATTAATTTATTATTGTGAGCTCCCGGCCGTGTCAGCTGCTCTGTAGTGTATGTTTCATCCCGGATGATGGCGGTGATTCTTCCTCCATCAGCACGTCAAATTCGGCGTCGACCCACACGTCAGCTCGAGAAGTTTCCTCAGGAAAGTTTTCTCCTTTAGCTGATCACCGCCCCAGCCTGACAAGCTCTGAGTTCCCGACTGGTCTATCCACACAAGTGGTAATGTAATGCATGTTAATGTTAATATGTGCGTGTATGTAAGAGGAGGAGACGCGGACATAGATGAAGGTAAGTGACCATTTTGTTTAGATTCTGATCCGGCATTTGTCTGGTATTGCTCAGTGAAATCAGAGCAACCGCCCGGTAGGATTCTCCTCCAGACAGCGTCTGAATTCGATGTAGCTATACTAGAGTTAAATATGACAGTGTCGATTGTCGAACCCGCGCCTGAGTCCCAACAGTGACAACAGATGTTACCCTGAGCCATCTCAGCCGGTATGTGGTATCGTTATCAGAAAAGGTCATGTTAAATTATTTCCTTGTTGATTGATCGATTGATTAGTGATTCCAAATGCGCCAACTGCAAAGGTCGTTAGTTCAGGGGATTTACCCCAACCAGGGATCTCCTAAAAGTAGGGCACAACCCCACCTGGAACAAGCTCCGTAGTCCCTACAAATGCGATAGGGCATGTGATTGTTAGTGCGTGTAAGGGGTGAGGATAGGACAAGGAAGGAAAGAAGGCGCGGTCCGTGGCATGTATGTTGAGGGTACTGCTTTAGCATTCGCCTCGTATTGATCGGAGAAAAAACGGAAAACTCCCGATCCGAGCAGCAGATCGCTGGAATTCACCCTCGGACAGAGGTTTGACCTGGCTGTCTAGCTCTTGTCGAATATCCTGTTACTGGTGGGAATCGAACCTTAGGGCCTCTCAGTTATTATTGAACTAACACATAATTCCAGGAATAAATTAAATTATGCTGTATCAATACTGTCACTTTTATAATTCCACGAACTTGAGAGTTTCTTTTAAGCTGTGGATCTCAAGAAACATGAATGAAATCAGTTTAATTTCAAGAATCGTCCTTCCCATCGCTCCAACTTTACTAACTGTATGACGCGAATGACGATATCTTGGGAAGCAAGACAAGCGGCGCTTTCTGGAAGAAACAGCGTCCGTCTTGCTTCGTGAGATTTCCCGGGCCTCCGAACGTTTCAAACTCTCCGCTGAGGAGGTCGGCGCTGTCTTCGCAGTGAGGAAGTGCAGCCCTCCATTCGTCCTCCGAAGCGGACGGGCCGTCGACTTACGCCTGACGCCCCGCCTAGAGCCACACTCTGCCAAATGTAGACAGGTGAACACGCCGACGGTTCTTGGAAAATGTAAAGTTCAGTTATTTTAAGGTTGCCGAGCCATGAGGGTCTGGTAAAAACGCTTGGGGAGAATGCATTTCTCATAGCCTTTCGTCCCCATTACATCGTCGTCATTATCCCTTCTATGACGTCAATATATGAATGGCTAAAAGATAGTCATAAGCCACAATTTTACGTTTTTCAGGTTGGTCCTACCACATTCTAGTCATACGGCAGGATAACTCCTGACATTGTCTTGGCCTCCATTGATTTGCTTATGATTGCAAAATATTAAACGAGCTTCTTTCATTCTGACTGTTTACTCCTTTGCCTGTCTTAGTAAGTTCCTAATCACGCAGAAAGTTAATATCGGAATTTTTATATAAATACGCGAATTTTGGCTTTCGAATTTTCACGACCTGAAAGAGTAAGCTATTTCCATTAAAACCATTTTTGGTTTTCATAACAGAAATCTCTTATGAACCATAGAGATTTATTCTTTTGTACAAATCATAAATGTTTTGAATCGTAAGAAGTAGCACACATCATCCGCCCTGATAGGGAAACCAGATGTTCCTTAAAAACAGACACTAATTGAAGAAAAACAGAAGTATCGAGATATTGATCAATACACTATGTCCTTTCCAATTCCTCTTAAATCATCACTAGTAACGTTCTGCTGCTCCCTCGCATTGCTTTCTTCGCCCTATCTCGATCCATCTCGGTACTGTCATACATGTACATGAGCCTTCCGTATTGGCAAGGATGATGCAGCAACATTGGGTCCGCACCTTTGAATGACTTTGATGTTCTGCCGCTGTAGTTGTTCTCTCTTCCTGTGACGTTTAATCTACTCCCCATTTGAACTGCATGCTGCATAAAGGTCGGGGTTCTGCAGAAGTGAAGGGGAACAATGAGATTTTCCTTTTTTTTCTTAGACGCGCTGTGTACTGGGAAGTGCCAAACACCGTTAGTTGAATAAACTCGACATCAAAACACGAAGTCTCTAAATGTATAATGTCAGTTTACTCTTAAGGTGAAGGATATAAATAATGAGAGTTTTATTTCATCAACAAGATTATCGTTAAGAAGCCAAATACAAGTCTGCTCTAAAAGACGTTTCTTTCCGTATTCTCTGTGATTAGCACGCTCATTTGTATCATTTTATGAGTCCTTTCTTGTTACACACAGCCCATAAAATGAGTAGTAACTTCATTAAATTAAATTACATAACTCCATTCTTATAAATCAAAATTGAAGTTGAGATAATAATGAATTTACTCATCCTTTTTATAAATAATGGGATAAGAGAAAGATTAAAAATAAACATTTAACCATGGAATTAATATGTGCGAATGGTCCAAATAATAAACAAAATGCTGATTTAATGGAGTAGTAACTACGTTTATCTTTTGAGTTGTGCAGATGTGCTTTAATAGCTTCGTAACAACTCATTTATTGGACTTATTATAAAGAAGTACGTCGTTTGAAGTGTCCTGAATAAAGGACGATTCTAAATAATGTAGTATTCGCATTCAAGGGTTGCGTTTGTCCCTTACGGAAAGTGCTAGGTAGTTTATAGCCTGCTTAATGTGTGACAGTCTTTCCAGATGCCACATTCTTGAAATCCAATGTTTCTAAACATAATATTTTAGATCAATATCGACCCAGGGGAAACAATTGATGTAGAATGCTTGGATCTCCTAACACTCCGCATTTGTACAGACCACTTCACCTTTCTTTATCCGAAAACGAATATTAGTTTTACTCCCTTAACAAAAATCAAAATTGTAGGAAAATTAACAAAGTCAGCATTTATTTATTTATTTACTTACATCTAAAACAGTTAAAAAACGTGTGTGACGTGCAATGGGGAGAAATTAATTTGAAGTTACATTTCTGAATAGAGCTCACTGTATTTCATGAAATGTAAAGTAAGCAGCCAAAATGACGGATATATATTTAAAATATCAAAAACTGCGAAGCAAAATGTCAAAATGAAAAAACAAATCGAAATCACTACACAATACAAGCGTGATTTTTGCTTTAAACAAATAATAATTAAGAGGGAATCTCTCTACATTCCGTTCATGAATTAATACAGTTGGCATATTGGTAAATAAGGCCCAAGTAGCCCGTATTAACCACACAGATCTTTAATGAGAAAAAGTTCTAGCTTCAGTTGAAAACGTGTTTTTTTTCTTGATACTACATTAAAAACTGAAGCACTAATCATAAAAGAAAAAACATTATTCGTTTGTTTGAACCGTAAAAATATCTGTATTAATCTGAAGAAACTAAGGAGGCGGATAGGAACAACAGAAAAAACAACCGAAATGGTAAATCACTCGGTCAACCAGAGAGAATGTTTACTGCAGCGTACAAAATGAACTCACTACGGACCAGGGAACATCTGAATGCTATTTCGTAGTTTCAGACTAGTTCACTGCATTAAAAGTGGAAGCTCGATACACACCAACCTACCTTCTTGAAATAAATATTTTAAAGTTATTTATTTATCATTACAATATGACAGCTGTCTACATCCAATTAGTGTTGTGAATGAATGGATAAACCAGATTCAAATACGTCACCATGTTCCATCCTACACTGGCTTTGTATACGAGTACATCAATTTGTTCTTTCGTTATCAATAATTCAATTGATTCAAAAGTAATGCAGGAGGAAAAAACTCATCCAGCCCACTATGAAAAAATGTACATCCTCTTCACAGACTGATGAAAATGATATAAGAAGGATTCCACAGAAAAGATACAGCAAGAATGTTGTCTTGTATAACGAATATTAGAGAGGTCCTGTCATACTGACATAGGGTGTACAGTGTACTCCGCCTGATTCATGCCTACAGCTCATGGTTTCGTAATAGTGTTATTCACATCGAAGAGAGCAAGCAAATATTTACTAGGATACTGTGATAATATGAGAGTGTGAAGTCATTATCTTGATTACATGACACGGGTATGTGTAAATAGGCTCTTTTAGAACAAATATTTCGATTCAGATGTTCGGCCCCGTTGGACTTGGCTGAAGAAACAACAAATAATCCACTATATTGTTACCGAACATTATTTCCGAATTCATGAATTAGTGAATGCTAAGTATTTTTAAAATGTATTAAAATAAAACGTTATCATTACATACAATGTTATTGTAACATTAAAGAACAGACTTGGATAGAAAAAATGGGAATTTATAATTTTTTAAAAATAAATTTGTTTAAAAAGTACGTTTCAATATCAAGAATTGATATCATTAGACGACAAAACTTCTTATTTTTTCTCAGCTATACGTAGTATAAGTAGTATAGAGGAAAAATCATTCTGCCCAAAAATTGAAGGTCGAGATTTAGGTGGTAAATTCCATTTTGAGACCAATCCACAAGAACAAGACGAAGAAAAGTTTCGGTATAACGTTTTCCCTCGTTATTTCCGCCACAAAAATGTAATTCATATTATTTACTTAGAACTATCATATACATTATCATGATCATACACGCACTTAGACACACTGTCAAAATTTCCTTTCCTTTTTACATTTATAATCACAAGTATTGTAATGTGTGGCAGTAATCAACTATTTTTGTACAAAAAAACACTTATTGTGGAACACTGCTAACGAAAACGTTGCTTTAAACCGTAAATTACTTGATCTATTACGTTGTGTAGTCAGGAGCGAAAAACTTTGACGGACTGTCTGTGGTCAAAGCGAGCACCTAAACCGTTCAGATAATTTTCTCCGAAACTGATATTCCTCAATCGAACTAAACAAAATCAAGACCCTGCAAGTTTGAAACGGACATATAGATTTCTGTGAATTCTTTACATAAAACCTCAACATTAAAAAAATCTCAAATATGGATCCAGATTTTTTTTGTTAAACTTTATCTTCGCATAACGTAAAGAAAGCTTTACAGAATGACACAGGTCTCATTTTTCAGGGCAAAGTGCAAAGAACGCTTAACACAATTACGCAAGTCTCATATTCGTTAAACTTCCTGAATTTTCGAAAATTGCAAAAGCTGCGAGAAAGTTCGTGTTGTTGTAGAACCGCTAGTTCCCTGACGGATACAGCTTACCTAATCATGACACAAAAAACTGTTTATAAATATTTTATGAATTATTAATATTTATTTAACAATAAGAAAATAAATCAATTAATTATTATATTAATTCCTTATACCAATACCTTAGTAAATATCTTGATTTCCAATGATACGAATAGCTGAGTTTCTAATCTTCATTATACCAACGTAATATATATATATATATATATATATATATATATATATATATATATATATATATATATTAGGGGTTGAGACCGTCCAAGCTGGGAATCCCCCTGGTAAAACTTTTTTCTTTATTTTGCAAAAATTGTACACTAGGTTACGGTTTATTCTATTATCGTTATGCAGCAATATAATTCAAATTGTTGGAAGAATTGTCACTCTGACCAGGAATCGTACTTGGATCCCGTCGTTTACGCCTACTTGCTCCTAACCACTGAGGTATAGCTTTGAGGAAATGCTTTGAACGGTTTAAAAACTGAAGAATATAATATTAATTATAAGTTCACTATCAGTTGATTATCATAATATACAGAAACTAATACAAACTTAATGGCATCGTAATGACAAAATTCTCATTGAACAATGCTATAGTTGATCATATCTAATTGAATTCATCTTTCCTATTGTCTTCACGACGCATACGTAAAGATGGACATTCATACGAGATAGAAAACAACAACAATAGCATTGCTTAAAATGCTGGATGATGAAATTTTATTAACACAGTTCTTTAATTCTAAAGGCACTCGAATCTAGACGCGAAAGGATCTTGGAACACGATCCGAAAGAAGCTAGTAATTAGAAACGATAGGAACAGGTCATACGAAACGAAAAAAATTTAGAATACGGCACGTAGAAAAATCGGATCCCGGAATGGAAGGAATTGGGAACCTAATACGAAAGAAACTAGGAATGAAACTTTGAGCCCGACCTAAAAGACATTCTGATTAAAAGAAATTGACACACGCTGCGTCTCTGATTAAAAGAAATTGAAATTAATTTTATTGTCTTTAACTCGAGGTTATACAGCCGTGATACACAGTAGTATAATAATTGTAATGTTAAGAAAGATAAAATTTCCTATCGCATATTGAACAAATTTAAAAAGTCTACGTAACAAAACAGGCATATAATGTGGGATATAAATGTTCCATATATCACTGTGATATCTTTGTATTTACCGCATATTTAAAATAAACATGGGTAAACTAAGTACAATATTTACCTTTGAACAGTTTTTACGAGCGCGATTATCACTCCTTGTTTATACTATATATAAGACACAATTATATATAGTACAATATTAACATTGTTTAAAGGTAAGAAGGCGATTGTAGAATATGGGCAACAACCGATATTTCCAAATTACTTTTAATATTTGTTTTCTCTCCGCACCGTGAGGGTGGTAATTCTAAAACACACGTTCAATCGTATCCTTCTCTTCACCCCAAAAACTATTTTGTAATCCTTTACAATTCAAAAGGCGCGCGCGAGCAGTGGTGCCACCCGCCGCGCGCCGGGCGACCGGAGGCGGCGAGCGCTCGCGACAGGGGGGCGGAGGTGCGTTTCCAGGGCAACGCGCGCTGAATCCCTCCGCGGGGGGAGGGGGCGCACCGCGACGCACCTTTCTCGCCCGTCGCCGGGCGACAAAAAAAAGTGGAGATGCCGGGGATCGAACCCGGGGCCTTTCACATGCAAAGCGAACGCTCTACCACTGAGCTACATCCCCTACTATGTCCAACGTGGCCGTTGTACGTGTGATAACCCATTGTCTATAAGTTGTAGTCTTGACTTAATGTATATTTACTTTATCATTGGTATGCAAAGTGTATAACATGTCTGAAGAAATACCATACCATGAAGTTTTACCTCCTACGAGGGTTCTCCAGGAAACCATATTATTTCTTAAACTGAGTAAACGGCATTAATTTCCAGGAAAGCACTTTTTTAAAAAAAATTAAAATAATTATGTAAATTCCTTTTATTAACTAATATTAATTTTTCAATAACAGATTTCAAATGCAGATTGCTTTATAGTATTAGCTTTATGTTTAAAAGTAGAAAAGACTTCTAAACGTGTAATAAAAGTACATGCAATATTAATGTTTTACCGAACAGATATTAGGCCATATGCAACAATATTACGTTTAGTAACTATTGCATGTTATTTTATAAAAATGTTTGTATCTAGTGTCAGTTATAAATCTTTTTCTCTAAGCAATCCCAACAAAAATATTTCATGCTGATATTCTTCGTACGTTTGGTAAATTTACACGCACTCGCACGCCCCATTGTTTTAGTCATTACAATATTCTAAGATCTGGAATATTTATACATCACAAAGAAAATAAGTTGCTAAATATTTATTTTGTTTCTCAGGTTTTGATTCAGGGATCTGCACATCCTCTCTCAGAATCAGGACCACCACGATACTTTGAGTTGCCGAAGTGCATTAGTGAATGTCGATTCCTTACATATCAGCTATGGATGCGTTCTCTAGAGTCGATGTTAGAGGACGATGACCCACACAAACAAATATTCCTTTTGTAATTTTTCTCAAATTTTCAAAACAATTACCATATAATGCTCGCATTACATTCAAAGAAATATTTCTATCCACATTTTTAACATTCCAAACTAAGAATTATACAAAAAAACGTGGGTTAGGGGCATTTCGCAATATTTATGAGGAAGGGGAGGTCGAACTGAAATTGCACAACCTCCCCCAAAAAATTCTGGATCTGCTCTTGCGGTTAACGTTTGTTTCCTTTTTTAAATTAAATATTTATTTTCAAACGTTCCTTCGAATGAACAACAAGCATATTTATTGACTTACATAATTAACAATGATTGGAGAATGTAGGTAATATCATCTCTCCACTAATTCAGTTCAGACATTCACAACACATCACATTCTGGCAAATGCTGAGGCTAGAACTGTTTAAGATGCCTTATTTCTAAACTATTGTCCAACAGATTTGTGACTAAAGAATAGGAGTAGCTTTCAAATGTTTGAACTTAGTTACAACTATTGTTCTATTTCTTTATAAACTGACAGCGCTGAGTTATGAACATAGCGTTTCGAAGCGTAGCATGGAGGCAGACGAAGTAATACGACGAGGAGAAACAGGAAGGAAGGTTCGCGATTTTCGTCGCTGGCCGCCCACATCCTGAGCACTGTCATTGTAGGGTCGGGCAGCTCGGGCGTTCTTCCACCGTGAAGAGCGACGCAGGACGTAATGGAACACGACGGATATTACGGCTTTCTGCCCGCCTGTGAACAATGCCACTGGCCTCGGGGCCTAACTGTACCTAAACGAAGCAGGGGCGGAAACAATGACCAATCTCGAAGCTTGTTAACGCTCCCTTATTAATCAAGGATCCCCGCCTGCCCTGATCGAAGTCGGTAAGAGTCGGTGTGGCAGCGGTGGGGATGAGAGCAAGGCGGGATGGAAGCCGGCGAAATGTCTGCGGTGGGGTGGGCTGGAAAGGGGCAGGTGGGGAAGTATGTTGGTTAGTGGCCGAGCGGGAAGGGAATGAGAGGGGAGGGTTGGGATGCAGCGGAAGACGGTGAGGACGGGAGATGTATGTGTTTCACGTGTGCGTTAAGGTAAGCCTTTTCAATTTGTGGCTGAGCCTTGGGGCACCAGTGCACGGCAGGGGGCCCAGTTAGTCATTATGGAGTCGATGGGGCCTCCCACCAACTAACCACGAAGAGTGCTATTCATTAATTCTCTTCACAAGTAATTACATTTCGCTGGTCACTGACTTCAATTTTTGGAAATATTTAAATTCTATAAATTTTTAAAACATTGTATTCATTCTCCAAGAACTACTTCACTTCCATTACATTTGTAATTCATTAATAAAAGTAATGTAACGTAATTTTTTTAAATTCCCATTTTGAATATATGGAATAATGACTCCTATTTAATTTAAATGAAATACGTCTGTCGTAATTCGATTTTTTTCACGCTCCTTCCATCCTCACAGCAATGACAAACTTTTTATTTCCTTCAGTGCCCTGTTTTGTTTCACGGTTGATTAACACCCAATGTGAAAAGGTCTGCAACTTACCAGCATTGAACCAATTACTGAGAGCATTGTTTTCCATACCAGACATCATTTCCCGCCCCGACGAAACGCAGTGTGACGGTTTGGGCGCGGCCCGAAGACCTCTCCCCCCCCCGCACTTCGGGAGCTGCCTGAGCGTGACGCCGTACCCCGGTCCTCAATCGGAGCCGTTCAGTGCCGCCCCCGCGCCGCCCCCGCGACGCGACGTGCCGCGCCGAGCCGCGCCCGGAAGGCAACGCGCACACGCCCAAAACGATGCGCTCAGGGCTACACAGTGCACCGAAAGAACTGTCAGCAGACCAGAATGAGTTTTTTGTGGAATTTGATGAAAACTCTGTTGGACAGCGGGTCACAGACTCACAAACGCTGTATTACTAATGTCCTGCGCTCGCAGATATTGAAATAAAACACTCTCTGGCCTTGTAATAAGTGTCTGTAGTTTCGTACGATATCCAGGAGCTTGTGAAAAATACAAAAAACCTTAAATAGTTTCGATTTTTGACCGAAACGTATAAATACCCAATCTCGTAGCAGATTCTACGACTATATTCTCATACTCTGTGCCTCACTGATTACAACACAACTGACTGCCTGCGACGAGGAAGGAATATGCAATGACATGCTATTCAGTATTCACGCCCGCCGTTTGAGAACGTCCCGTATTTTTGATATCTTCGGTACGAAAAACATCTTTTGTCGACATGTACTGCGCTGCTGCTGCTGCTAAATGACCAACAATTTCCAGAAACCCAACAGCAGCATTTTTGGTGCTACAAGCCACTAGTACAATATGACTATAATATTATCTGTGCGAAAAGATGCGACAAAACAAAAATTGTAATTTTGCAAAAAAAATTATTGCTCCGCCATTCATTTTGCACCAAAGACAAAATGTTTGTTTTCTATTTATCATGTGTACTATATTAGAAATGTTTCTTATCTTTCAATTTAAATTATCATTTCCCAAAAGGAAATGTCCCAGCAGAAAGCGTGTTGTTGTACAGAATACCTTGGTGAAATATCTCGAAATATGGAATTTTGGACTTGTTTGGTTCTTGTAAAAAAACCGCATTTATATTATTGCCAGCAAAAATTGACTCTTTTTAAACATAGTTTTCCAATCAAGAAATAAATGTTACTTCTTGTTCACTGTCGATATGGCGCTGGAATAATAAGAACTGCTTAAATGCCATCTCCATTGTTTCACTGTTAGTGTTAGAACTGTTTGGTGAGACTGATTTCCGGTGTAGGGATGTGACATAGAAACATCGATGGTTTAAACATCGACATATTAGAGCCGAAGTTTTTCTAACATTATGTTTAATCCTCGATGTTTGATTTGTGAATGAAAAATCCCCCATGATCATAATTTTGTAAAAGTTAAATATGATACAGTGTTCGAACCTAGTGAATGCTTTTGTACTACCATCATTGAGTAAACTTTCTTTCGCGGGAGATGACTTGGGGCCTAGTCTTTTCTTCGCCTTTCCTTTGTATTTCGCTGTTTGAGAGGCGGCCAACACATGCTCCGAGCCTCCCTTCTACTTCCCCTAAGTTCCCTGTTCTTTTCCCTCCAGTTCCCTTCGGCGAACTGAAAACAGACCCTTGGAAGGGACCCTGGGTTCAAAGGATTTCAAGCTCATTTTTCTCCATTATTATTATTATTATTTTATTATTATTATTTTATTATTATTATTTTATTATTATTATTTTATTATTATTATTTTATTTTTATTATTTTATTTTTATTATTTTATTTTTATTATTTTATTATTATTATTTTATTATTATTTATTATTATTATTTTTTTATTTTTATTATTTTTATTATTATTACTATCATTATTATTTAACTTAGTTTGTAGTTAAATTTTAGTTATGAATTAATTAAATCTGTCATAGTGAAGTTAAACTCCGTTGTGCAGGAATTTAATTTCAGGGGTTTCTAAATCAGCTCACTGTTTAATAACACCACAACAAACTATGTTTTGGATCGATGTATTATTAACATCGATATTTTGTTGTCCATGCTACATCCCTCCTGCGGTCTCCCTTTTCTGCCGAAGATGTTACCGGCGTCGCGTCGGAGCCACTGCGCGTCGGAGATACGGGCGAAGGAGGAGGGGCGTTGGCGGCGGGGGCGGCCGGCGTGACATGAGCCATTGTCTGTCTGCTCTGCTAAGCACCGCCGCCGCGCCGGCGCGTCGCCCCCCAAGACCCCCACGTGTTCCGTCCGTGATTTGGGAGGGCGGCTGCGCGAGTAACGACCGCGGACGATGACGGGTAGCGATGCCCGTGGGCGCTGCCCTGCGCGACGCCATTCGCCGCTCTTCGCCGTCGCGCCGACGCCCACGCGACCCCGGTGGATCGGTTCCGGTCAACTACGCTCGCCCCCCACGTAATGGTGAAGAGTTGCGAGAAGGTCTTTTGTCTTCGTTGGCAACTGCAGAGGAGGTATACTCCAAAAAGGGACTCTTTGAAGGTCGGGAAACAAATGAACGCCATGCAGGGCAATGACATTGCAAGAGATAGTGATGAAGCCATTTACAAATGAGCTAATTGTAAACGAACGCACTGACAAAATGAGTGCATGGACATAACTTGCAGTCATACTGCCAGCAGTGGCCCAGTAATACAGCTGTCAAAGCGGTCCCTTCTTATAGTAATCTCTCTATAGCACAGATTGTAAGATGCATTAATGGGTCCTGTGAATTTGCATTTACTTGTGAGGGGAAGGCGAGAGATTTCTGTGTGAGCGGAAGGTGTTGGAGATTTGTGAGGATATTAAATCATTAACCTGGTAAATGAACTTTATACCAACGTTGAAAATTGAGAAGCCGAATTATTATATTTAAAATCAATGTGACCAACTACATTTTGCAACACTACAGTGCGTACAAAATTGATTGTTAAAAATCGTCGACTAAAAAGTAGCATTCATTTATCTTTAAATTTGTTGTAAATGCAAGAAAACATATTTTTAAAGAATTATTTTCAGTACGTACAATATTTCTTTTCAGTGTGATGAGATGAAAAATCCTATTAACACTGTTCGGATTAGTATATTATATATATACACGCAAAACACAGTGTAAACCAACCTACGAATGTGCTTTCACTA
>BOPP01000096.1:3840793-3855059 GCA_017312745.1 Gryllus bimaculatus | reverse complement strand
ACGAGAAGGGGGGAGCATGGTAGGTGGCATGGGGTGGAGTGAGGGGGAAGCAAGCCAGTAGCGAAGGAACTGCTGGGCGGAGACCAGCAAGTCTGGAATTTTAGTGAAATTCCTTCCAAATTACACTATAAATAATATGACAAAGATAAATTTATTTAAACTGCAGTCGGGTATATCCCGGTGGCCGCTCATTACATAACATGCAAATTATATAATAATAATTATTATATTAATGATGATGATAATAATAATATTAATGATAATAATGTTAATGATAATAATAATAATAATAATAATATAAAAACTAACTGATTCATAGAATCTTAAGAAAAGCCTTAAGAAAACTTAATCTTACGAGCAAGAAACTTCTATAATCTAACTCCGCACTGAATGTTTATTCAATTAAGACCACACTGCACTGGCACCGCACTGCAATGCAATGCAATGCACTTCACTTCACTATGACCTTTAAATCACTTCCTTCATTATTTCTCTCTTCTACACAGCACGACAGAACATTTCACAATATATCACTTATGCATCGGTCTATAATCTACTGTACTTCGCGAAGTCCCTCATTTACCGACTAATACCCTAAATTAATTTCCTAAACTGTTGAACGCTTCGAGGGGAACAATACAAAAATAGTATTCATTTCTTTCCATGTCCAATAGACATTATGACCAGGTACTTCAGCTAATTGTAAATGCAATCAGATTCTATGCGCTCTCTCCACATCACTTAGGCGACAAGAGTATAATCGGATGTTTTCTCCTCTAAGGGTTTGTTTGTTTCGGGGACCTCCAACAGTTGTAGTCATGAGTTCATTTAGCGTAGTGAATATTGCCCGTATTGCGGCGCTGTTCCTCCCCCACTGAGTGGTGAGATCTTACACCGACCTACACTTCAGCGTGTTCGCATTTCCCCTTGCAAGTATATCCCTCAACAGGCCACCGCTCCCGCCAGGACAAGGTCCAAATCACGAACTGGTCTTCCGACATGTGTGGTAGTGTAGTAAATATGAGTGAAAGTGTGGGTGTAAGGTAAGAGGATAGGACAAAAAGAAGAAAGATAGCGCGCGATTCGTCGCCTACTTGTTACGGTACTGGCCGGCCAGTCTCCAGGTATTGTTCGAGGAAAACGGAAGCCTCCCGTTCAGTGCAACCGACTTCCAGAATTCTCTCCCAGACAACGGATAAATTCTAGCTAGAGTCTAGAAGCCTATGACGGGTAGAGCCAGTGCAGAGTCTGCGGCAGTGCTTGCGCTGAGTCCCCGACGGAATGTGCAGTCAAACTTCCTGTTCCGGAACTTAACGAGACTGTACGATAAGCAAAAACAAACACATACCCTGACCTCGAAAATTCGGTGGCCGTTGACCGACTAAAAGGCAACGTGATCGGCAATAATACATAATCAATTCGACTGTAAAGGACAGTGGCTCGGCCATAACTCTTGATTGCTTCGCTTTCCTCTTGGACAGTACGCATTTGTAACCATCGCTCTCAGAAGGTCGCACCATCGGCGGCCCGGCTGAACACTTCGTCTGCCAGCCTAGGGATCATTCTGGAACGGAAGCTAAGGTCGGCCGGGCCATTGCCCCCATTTTTACGCTTTGCAATTCCAATTTATGTCGGAGAGATGCGTGCCGAGCTCGTATCGAATGACAAGACCATTTCCGTTGCGTTGCAATGGCGCCACGCGTTCCATGTCAAATACGAAGAATATATCTAGTTGGGCAAGTAACATATGATCGCAGAAATGGAAATTCAAAATCAAAATTATTCTGATGCTCATACAAAGGAAATGAATCAAGAGCAACGAAAATCATTCCATAATTTCTGCTTGAGAACTTATCGTATGTTTCGAAGGAAGACATCGACTATCGATTTACTGATTTACTCTACACACACTAAGTTTCACTGTATGTTTAAAAGATTTATCTCATTTCTTATCTCCTAACAAAATCGGTTTCCTTTTTTGTGTTACTACGTCAGAATGGTTCGACATTTTTTTTTTACATTTTATTTACTGCTAATTTACAATAGGTTTTTTAAAATTTATATATTCAGTAAATTGAACTTCATGATTGAAACTGCCGATGAACATGAGGACAATAAACATTCAACAGATATCTCTTACAAATATTTAGAGGTTTATTATTTTCATTAATATATTCTGGAGACCGTCAATAAATTCAAGGGAAAATGTCTCTAGTTTCAAATGTATTAATAGAATAAGCACAATAGCATTAAACATTCACAGTCATTTCCAATTCCAGGTCTCACCAGTGATCATAACGGCCAGAACTAATTTTTCCATCAACATTTTTTCAAGCCAGCCTTGAAATTATGCCCAAAGCTATTTAGCGTCGCATCAGTCTGCCATATTACGCCAGCCACATGAGCCGAGTGCCAGCACTCGATGCTTGCAGTGTCAGTTCTGTGCGTATGGTTAGAGGTTAGGGATAATTTCCGTAAGTGACTTACAACGTTCCGATATCGTCACTGAAAAGAATATTGTAAGAATTGGTACAAATCATGTCGAAAAACGTAATAACAGTATTAGTATGAATAAAGTATTCAAACGTATTTAACTGAATTTCAAAGAACCCAGGATTTCAGTTTCTTTACACTATTAATTCAATTCACGAAGGCAAAATTTTAATCAAAGATTTGAGTATGTAAATAATATTTCATAACAGAAAGTTTTAAAGGGCACTTCTCCTGAATTCTAGCAACTCAAAACACAATGATTCCATGCAAACCGATTCCAACTAGCGGAAAGACAAAAATAATACGGTATACCACAGCCCTCGCAGAAGTTAGCCAACGTTTGTGACAAATTTGAATCAGTGGAACGTGTTTCTAACGGACCACGGCCCCCTCCAATTTACTTTGGCATGAATGAGTTTCAAACTAAACGGACACATGACCAAACAGAGTGTATCGTGTTGACTTTCTTGCTGGCTCATGATATATCCTCATCCCACAGAGTGGTCCGCTATCCTCAGTTGGCATTTCGATCAAGGCGTTGTTGAAATTCGCCGCCCGGGCCGGTGCAACGTGCGCCGCAAGGTTGCTTCCTGAGAGGATGGGCAGTTGGAGGGCGTCGCGCCGCGCCTCGCGCGTCCTCGCCTGCCTCCGGCGACCGGCCGTGACACGGGCGCTCCGCGGCGCCGGCGACAGGGAGAGATCGGAGAGGACGCCGCGCCGTCGCGACGCGTCGCGTCGCGCCGCGCCGCCTCTATCCTCACGCTCCTCCATAATGCATGGCGCCGCGCGCGCTTTGGCGCAGGGTTGTCCCTCCGCGCGGTTACTCCTCGCGCCAAATAAGTTGAACGAGAGCTCGGTAGCAGTGCAGTTGAGCCGCATTATTTCGAATACACCAGTATTCCGAATGCACCGGTATCTCAAGTGCCTCCACGCTGCCAATTCCTCCACGCTGCCAATTCCTCCACGCTGCCAATTCCTCCACGCTGCCAATTCCTCCACACTACCAATTGTTCAACATATCTAATTGATGTGTGTCTTACAAAGTTATTTCATTAAGGGCGACAATGATAATTAAAATTGTTTCTTATATAGACGTATGTAACGATGAACCTTTATGGCGCTCTTCTTCTTCTTCTGCCCATTTTAGATCGAAGTTAAAGATAAAATTAAAATTAAAATTTCTTGGAAATGGAACAATGTCCTTGGGGAAATGGTATTTCAACCAAATATAAGATCTCTAGACAGAAAAGAAATCCCACCCATTCTGCAGCCACTGAAATGACTCGCTTTCAGACACCTCCATCTTTTCCATTTGTTAAAGGGCACTAAAGTTCAGCATTGAAATTGCATTTCTTCAGATGCCACGCCGGTTACTCAGTTACTCAACTCAAATTCACCCTCAATTAACTACAAGAAAAAATAGAAAGAGAATTATATGAGAAATGAATCTGAGAAAATATCGCAGATATCCTTATGGCTTCTTGTTCTGTTTCAAATTCTCCGGGTATTGGGCGCGGCCCTATCCAATGGAGAATATTCATTTTGAGAAAATCATGTTAAGGGTTTAGGCACTAGAGCTATCCACAATGGAAAGACTGTTATAGAAAATCCTTTTCACGGTATCAGAGACCCAAACCTTGGATTCTGATACTACGTAATGTAGTATCAGTACGTCCACAAGCATGAAAAATTCGCTTAGCAGGGACAAGAAGCGTGTTTTCTCTTAAAAAAATTAGCACCTTCTCCAGCCGCTTTGATAACTTTCTCTATGCTGCGAGTACGAGAAAATAAAAATTTTAAAAGAACACTTGCCATTTTTACAATCCGAAGATAAGAACTAACAGCAATTTTAATGAGTTAACGTGAGTGTAACTTTTCATAGGCATCGATCAGAAAAGGCATCTGCCACCATCGCTGCCAAAGCAAATATTTAGAACTGCTGAGCGCTGGTATGCTGCTCGAGTGTTGTTTGACCTGGCGCGAAGAACATTTGGCTACGGAGAGACTCTTATTACTAACCCATTATCCGATTAATGTTGACCTCAACCATTTTGCCATAGAATTATTTTGATTTAATTTTTTCACCAATTCCATTAGAATATTACTATGGGGCTATTTTCGTAATGGCCACATCATATATTTCTGACGTTTGGATGAGTCAATCTATTTTTTTTCGCTTTTACAAAAATTGTTTTTCAAAAGTAAACAAGAATAGACAGCGACATTTCAATACTACTTTTTAATTATCACAGAAAATCTATTTAGAATATGAAAAAAATGCCATATTCCAGGAAAATCCAAGAAACTAAAGTGAAAAAGTCATAAATTATACTGCGGCTTTAAGAAAAAAATATTTGTTTTTCAGCAAACTACAAGACATCATTTGAAACTTTTAGGTTTGTTTTCTTGCTGCAGTTGCCTATTACTTTTCCGCACATCATGGCAACCAATTACGTCTTCTCATGAATTGCTAATTACCATACTATTACATCTGCAACACGCACGTAAAATTTGCAAGTGCTTTGGTGCAGCATGAAACGAAGAGCGCAAAACCATCATCTGCAACGTAATAAGTAAAAGAATTCGTTACATGAACACAACAGATACGTCATAAATCTTGGATACTGATAAACTGAAGTATGTACAGTAACAACGGAAAGGTCGGCAACTTCAACAGTTAAGGTATTTTCAATAAATTATTTAATGTAATTCACAATTAATATGAATTTAACAGTACATTGAAATTTGTTAAACATCGAAATGTGCATTAAAAAGCCTTCAAAGTTTGCATTACAATCGTCAGAACACTGAATATAACTTTAGGAGACAGTAATCCGAATTCGTTATTGTAATATATAATGAGGCACGTTAAGGTTCTTAGATAAATAAAGCTATCAATAATGAACATTGTTGGGAAGAACATATTAATTTCTCTAGTACCAACTCTCATAATCCACAACTGATTACATTGATTGATTGAAGATTTCAGACGCCTCTACTGCTTACTTCCGTAAGTGTAGGGCTTGTTTTCATCGCGGGATCCGGCGATGATGTTCACCGTCTGCATGATGAGATCCGACGTTGACTTGCGGAGGTTTTCCTCAACCAGATATCTCCCAACAGCGGGCTATCGCTCCACCAGCGCAAGTTCTAAGCGCCCGACTGGTCTCCCGACAAGACTTGTCATGGTAGTGTAATAGTGTAGTGCATGTGAAGGTAAATTCGTGTAAGAAAGAGGTAAGAGTAGAACAAGGAAGAGGAAGAGGAAGAGGAAGAAAAGATCTCGCGCGATCGGTGGCCTTTTTGTTGGGATCTTCCTTCGGCATTCACCTGGTATTCGGAAAACTAAGGAAAACTACCGATTAGAGCAGCCGGCTGCTAGAATTCTCCTCCAGTTAGCGGTTGAATTCAACTTAGCTCTCTACCTAGGGCCGAAAATCCTGTCACCGTCGAAACTCGAACCTAGGACCTCCCGGTCAGAGGGACTGTGGAGACATCAGTTGATGCCTGAGCCAGCTTTGCCGATGTAAGTCATTAGTGTAAATATTGACTCGGTCACTTCAGCAATTGAGGTCATTAGTCCCATAAGTGTGCATTTTTCATTCAAAAAGAAAGCGAAATTCCACCGCTGTTGGAATGTACAAGTTGGCTTGCAGGATTTCCCCTTCGTGATACCTCCACCAGCGGGGCATCTCCCCAATTGGGAAAAGCTCTATGCTCTTCTGGAATGGGCATTAGTGTAGTGCATGTAACAGAAATTGTATTTGTAAGGGGAGAGAAGGGAATAAGAATGAGGATGAGGAAGGAAAGATTTTGCAAAGCCCATGGCCCCTTTCTTAAGGTCCTGTTCTGGGATTCGTCTGATATTGGTAGAGAAACCCGGGAAAACTACCAATCTGAGGAGCCAGCCGCTAGAGTTTTTTCTTCAAATAGCTGAATTCGACAGAACTGTCCAACTAAAACATTGATTAGAATTAAATTGTTTCATGTTGCAGGGCGCATCAACTGCTTTGATCCCTTGTTCAAATATCGCATTCACCACACGTCAGTTTGCAAAGTGTCCCTGTTTAGCTAGCTTCTCCAGGCGAGTACCGCACTAGCCGAGACAAAGCTTAGAGCTTTAAGCTGTCGCATGTGTTGTTTAAGCTGTCGCATGTAGCAGTGAAGTACAATGAATGCTAGTGTGAGTGACAGGGTATGAGTAAGGGACAAGGATGAGGAAGCCACGTGGTCTGTGGCTCCTTCGATCTGTGGTTCCGCCTTTCGTGTGATATCGAATGGAGAAAAGTCGGACAGGAGTTGAATTGGACCTACCAATTTAGCCAGTGTCGAAAATTCGTCACAACGCCAACCCTAGGACATCTCGGTTGGAGAGTCCGCTGTCCCAGACGCGCAACGCTCGTCTTATTCATGTAGACCTAGCGGCGGGCAAAGTCGATCCAGGGCGCGTGCGTATGAATATCCATAAGCGCGGGCGGGAGGTCCGGGCGGGCCGGGCCGGGCTGGGCCAGCGCCCCCTGCGTCGTGTGTGGCCGTACGCAGGTGGCGGCGAAATTTATCGCCGGCTCCAGGCGGCCGTGCCACACACGCGGGCGACGAAACGCGCTCGCTCGCGGCCCTCGCCGCGGCCTGCCATCACTCGGGCTCGCCCTAACGCGCGCGCCCGCAGTACGGCGCTCGCCAGCCACGGCATTCGCATCGCCCGAGCGCAGATTTCCACTGCTCGACGACCCCGATCGCCACGGCCGACCGGGTGAGTCAGGAGGTGACAGGCAACGGCGGTGGCGCGGATCCTAATTTTTATTATATCGCTCGAAGCTCTAATCTATCCAGTCATATATCATATTAATAATGTTAACATGTAGGTGACATTAATTTAAATTTGGCGCCCAACCTCAAATAATACAATTATAAGCTCTTCTTGACACAAATTAAGAGACAGAGAAATAAAACAGTGTTGAATTTCAAGAAACGATTAGATTAGATTAGGTGGCACGCTGAAATATAAAGTTCGCACTTTCGATGATTTTGTGTACTGTCGTATTGACAGTACAACGAGGATCACGGAAATAGGAGAGAAGAACAGAATTGAGGCTATGGAGTTGTGGTTTAGTTAATAAACGAGGAAGAAAGTGAAGTGGACACAGTAAAAAAAGAGTATGTGCTAAAAGAAAAATAGAAAGGCCGTAGATGAGAATAAGAGATAAAGAATATTGGCAGCTTCAATTAAGGGGAAACTGGAAGAAATGAGATGCGCAGAAGAAGGTGGCTGAAATTACTGGAGGAAGAGAACTACAAGACAAAATAGAATACCTCAGACAAGCCGGTGAAGGCAACAATGTCACAGGATTCTTGAGTTATGATTATGACGATGATAAATATTCTACCACTGTCGATACTCGAATCTCGAATCCAGTGCGTTCTTCTCGTATACAGAAATCGAAACCATTAAGCAAGCACTTGCTGGTTTATCTGCGGAAGGAAAAGGAATATTGACAACTGCAGTTGAGGGAACATTGGAAGCTATGAAAAAGCGGGGAAGGAGGAGGCTGAAACATGTGGACGAAGAGAAACGTAATACAAGGCAAAAGAAGTGGCATGAAACAGAAGCTGGCGAAGGCAACAGCAATCTAGAAATCTTGCAATGTGATTATTAAAGAACCGCCACTGTTGATATTCGGACCCAGTGCCTCCCTGCCTGTCTACACTCAAACACTCAAACCCGAATCGCAGGCCGATTCGCGCAGGCTCATCGACTATGGAAGTTGGTACCATAAAGCTCTTGATTGTTAATATGTCCGAAGGGTTAGCAGTGTTGACACCGGCGATTGAGGGAACATTGGAAGGCATGTGAAGGCGGGGAAGGAGGACGTTGAAAGATATGGATGAGGAGAAACGATTTAAAAACATTACAAAATAGGTGGTATGAAACAGAATACGTCGCACGCAACAATGATGTTGGAATCTCTAGATATGAAGATGATAAAACATCTATCATTTCTGATTCTCGAACCCAATGCCTACCACTCTACAAACTCACAAACCCGGGACGCACACCAGTTCGTGCGGACGCGTAGAATAGGGAAATTGGGACCATTAAGCGTTTGCTTGTTTGTCTGTCGTAAGGAAGAGGAATGTTGACAAATGCAAATGATGGAACAATGCAAGGTATGAGAAACGTCTTAACTACAACAAAACAAAAGAGATGGCATGAACCAGAAGCCGGCGAAGGCAACAATGTTACAATCTCGGGATCACATGGAGATGATGAAGATGATTATGATGATAAAAATTCTCCACCGTCGGTACTCGAACCCAGTGCCTTCCTGTCTACAAACAGGCAAATCCACCACGCAAGTCTGTTTGTGCGGGCTCGTCGAATACGGAAATTGGTGCCATTATGTTCTTGCTCGTTTATCTCCCGAAAGGTCGGGGAATATTGACAACCACGATTGAGGGAACATCAGCAGGTGTGAAAGGCGGGGAAGAACGAGGATGGAGCATGTTGATGAAGAGAAACTTCGTAACCACATGACAAAGTAAGTGGCATGAAACAGACGCCGGAAGACAAAAATGATGCGGGAATCTCAGAATGTGATGAAGATAATGATGATAAAAAATACCGTACCGTCGGTACTCGAACCCAGTGCCTGCCTGTCTACAAACAGTCAAACCCGCCACGCAAGCCGGTTCGTGCGGGCTCGTCGAATACGGAAATTGGCGCCATTAAGCGCCTGCTGGTTTATTTGCCGTCGCCGCGAGGCCGCACCGCCCGCGGGATCTTCCCACGCGGATGAGGCTCCAGCGACAGGTGGCGCTCCGCCGACCCGCGTCGCGTCTCGTCGCGTCGTCAAAGGTTACAAGTCCGCGCTGCAATTAAAGAGCCTGTCGAGCGAGGCGTCGCTAATAACCGGTGACGCGCAGCCGTCCGCTTTTTACCCGGACGACCAAGACGAACGCGGGAAATCAGTGCTGGTTTTTGCCTCCGCCGGATGTACCGCCCCGCGGCCAATAGTAAAATTCAGAAGACGCACGATCCTCTTGAGGGAATCTGGTTTGCTGAGCCGTAAGCAGGAAATTGCGTGTTGAGTGGTTTCCCTCAAAAGAAAAAAGGCGTATGCTGAAATTCTACTAGGTTATGATGAGCCTTAAAACGTTTTTTAATTTTTTTTTATTGCGTCGGTAAGATTTCGTTTTAATTTGAATTTCGTTTTCTCTTGTTAAATTCCAATTGATAGACATTTGTAGCTGAAGTGTATAATGCTGGAGAATTAAATTTCGCACAATTTTCTCTTCTGAAACTACCCCGCTTTCCAACTCTCAATAGTCCCAAAGATGTTTCTTAACTTCCATCTATCTGGCTTTTCTCTGATTGTGGTTGACTCAGTCTAGATATATGAAAAACGTAATTGATCTCTTTTTTTCTTTTTTCATCATTAACACTACAAGTATTCCTCTCAATATTTTCCATCACTACTTTTTTCTTATCAATTTAACTTTTCTTCTATTAATAATTTATGTTTTTCCAAAGGTTCCATTTAATAAATTGAATTGCCCAAGATGTAAAACAGTTTTACTTTCTCGCACTTACTAACGTAAGAAGAGAAGGTATTGTAATCGTGCTCCGGAAAACGGCACATTTTTTTTTACACAAAACACTTATTGCCGGGCCTAGTACGGAAAAAGTCGATAAATCCAGTTGCTAAGTAATGAAAAAATTCTCTAACACGTGATGTAACCAGAATCAATATTTTGTGCGTCCTTCATACTGAAAAATCGATTGACGCCAAAGCGTATGTCCGTCTGTCTGTGTACCGTCTATCTGTCTGTGTACAACAAGCTTTTAGGAAGAATTGAAAAGAAAATATGTGCCCATCGTTGGCAGCGCCCATCGCTACAACCGCGCTTTGTTATCAGCGTTCATTGTCTGAGATGTGTTGTTATAGACAAATGCGGAATAACAGTATTACATAATCGTTACTAAGGGGCGAAAAAGTATGTGCTAGTTTATCTATTTTATAAACACAAATATACAAAACATTTTGTTTTTTCTTCATCTCACGGAACTTCAACCACAGGGGAGAATCCAGTTCAATTACGATGGTAAATTGTGTTGCTGCGAAATGATTGGCGGGTTGTGTTCACGCCTGCCTTCTCATAGTATAATATGCGAATTTCAACGGCATGCTTCTTGCTGCACTTACAATGTCTCTATTCCAGTGGCGCACCGATGTCGGGAAGGTGTGTGTGTGTGTGTGTGTGTGGGGGCTCATGGAGCTTCAGGGCCGCCCCCGAAGCAATCGATTCTAAAATATAGGTTTTACTAATTTCCTATACTAAAGGCCATTCAAAGTTCCAATTGTTAATTGTGTATATATTAACATAGGTCAATAAATAAATAAATAAATAAATAAATAAATAAATGCTAATGTAAGAAAAATAACTCTGTATAATCATTATTTATTTAGTCGTTATGAAAATTTCAATTTTGAAATGTTCATGTGGATTTATAATTCCCATCATTTTCATAGTATTCCCTCCAGGCAAAAACATTTACTTACCACTTACTACAACTATGTATCGCACTAGAACATAAATAACCATTATATTCAGCATCCATAAAAAATTCTTTATATAAAATCATGTTGCCTAGATGCTATACCTGCAGATCTCCCCCCCCCCATAAGCACACACACACACATACACACACAAATCCCTGAAGCTCCTGTGCTGTATTTCGATTTTTTCAATAAGATTTATCGAGAGGTCTCAGAAGCGGCTCATCTTGATGATTGACCACGTACTGCAACATTTCCATTCTGAGTGTTGCATTGTGCGAAGTGGTTTTAATTGGTCTGAATTCTCTCTCTCCTTTCCGGAAAACTCGTGTATAGAGTCGATGAATATTATATTCACAATGTGTAATCAGGTCATGTATAATCATTAAATTGTTATTCCAGGCGCGTCAACGGCTAAGGTTATTTATCCCGTACGTGTAGTGTATTTTTTTTTATTTCGGGAGGTTGCCCTCCCCCCTGGATAGCGAGATCCGGTGCCGCCCTTTATGTCGGCCCGCGGGGTATTTCCCAACCAGGCATCTCCCCCCAGTGAGACACAGCTTAGTCTAAGCTCTAAGCTCCTGAACGGTCTATGTGGTAGTGTTAGTGCATGTAAATGTAAGAATGTTAGACAGAGATGAGGATGGGAACAAAGAAGAGGAAGGAAAGATCGCGCGCGGTGTCGTGGCCCGTTTTTAAGGCACTGCCCCGGCATCCGCCTGGTGTTGATCGGAGAAATCACGGAAAATCGATCAGAGCAGCTGGACTCTAGAATTCTCGGCCAGGCAGTGGCTGAATTCGACCTGGCTATCTACCTAGAGTCAAAACCCCTGCCACCGCCGGGGCTCGAACCCTAGGACTTCCGCAGTGTTATCAACTCATAACGTGAGTCACCTCACCCGGAACGTTGATTATACCTAAATTGTTATACCTAACCGTTAAATAACTACAGCAATAAACAGCATAACCAAATATGATCTGCACGTTCACGTCACTACTCTGCTTATAAGGCTGAAGGTGACTTCAATTAGCAGTGCGTTTAATGAGAGCACTTCGAATCCCGTCTAAGCAGCTACGCGCGGAAAGCACCTGGCGAATGCCGTGTTCTTGATCGATCGTCGGCTGACGGGAGTACGGAGTAGTCGTGAGGGGGCCCGTGCCACGGCGGGTGATTAGTCGCCGGTCCACGAGGTCATCGAAACGAATTCCGGATGATGACAGAAGGCCGTCGCCCTCGGGTCGCCCAGGGCCGCGGAGATCGATCACGACGCGCAGCGACCCTCGCGGTAAAGGAGAGAAGCATCCATCATCAAATGGACGTTGAAGTCATCTCTAACTGTTGGTAATTTTTTATTCATTTCAATAATATTTCTGAAAGGAGTTAAACAAATAATCAAACATATTTAATTTCAACTATGTGCTAATGTTTGATTAGCTTACTGAATTGTCGAAACTAAAATAAATTTCACTGTGAAACTACTGCTACAACACATTTTACTATAGCCATAGTTTGATATTAACTTGATTAATGTAAAATGTTCTTCGTCGCGCGCTAAAGAATTGTGTTGTTTGAAACAAATGAATAACATTACTATCGTAACTAATCATCGGCGCCTGATTTCACCGATTTGAAACAAAAATCAAACAAAATTGAGTTGCATTCAACAATGCAATGTAATGGTGTATATAAGATTGATTTGTAAGGGCTCTGGGTTTTGAATCCTAGCTTTCAAGAGAATGGTTAATTACCTGAAATTAAAAAAGAGAAGAATACCGGTTTTCGTGAGATAGTTTTTATTGATTTTATTATCTTTTTTCCCCTCCACGATTGCCGGTAAGGTACATTTCCTTATTATTCGCCTAGTTGTATAATAAATCTTTTCAATTTTTCTAATTGAATTTTAATATGCATTTTAATTTTTTTATTACAAAAACAATTTAAAATGTTTTTAAGGTTTTTCGAAAATTCACAGGATCCTCAAAATGATGGACAGCAGGCACGCCCCGCGATAGACGGGCATCTAATCTGATGGGCCTGTTGACACTAATAACATCTTCCTGTTGCTCGAGTAGATAAATAGCAAATCACAACTCAATTTCTCACGTGAAAACCAATGTTCACACCTAAGACTCGCCTTGTTGTTGAGCATAAATCCTTTTTGCGCTATAAACACAGCAAAAATATTTTAATCCTACGTATTTTAGAAAGCCTTTTACACTCGTTAATCGGCCACTTGACTAAGCAAAGAGATCCTGTGTTTACAAGTACTTGTATATCCATATATTTACATGGTATCATGCCTCTTACCGGCACCTCCGTGAACGTAAACAATTCGATATTTAATCACCTTGCAAATGTTGCAGGGTTCGTGCTAAAACAAATGTTCCTTAATTGAAATTTTTTGCATATTAAGTACATCTTGGAAGACACTTTAGGCATGTTCGACTATGCCGGATGTTGTTGAAAATGACGGTATACGTCAGGAATTTTAAAACGTCAGGTATTGCGTTTAAGTCATGTGAGAAGTCTAAAGCTTTGCTTTTGATAAAGTTTCTTACCGTGCTAGAAAAGAAATAGGAAATATAAATACCACTGTATAATGCAATTAAATTAACAACTAATTAAAATAGTTGATTTTTTGATTTAGGCACATACTATTTCAATGAAACATATAAGCAAATATTTATAATTCAGAGGATTAATGTTCCTTACGAATGCAGAGATGGAAAGTGACAATGAAGGTAGTGAAAATTCTTACAATTAGACCTATTCTATTCAGAAAAAATAATTAAAAAGTGTTTAAGTTGTTTTTATACCGTAGTCTTCAAAGTGAAACATTTTTGGTCGTTGATGTTGACGAAGTAACTGAAAGTCCACGTCTTTTAAGCAGTGTTCTATAAAATGAAACACTTTTGAACCTTCGAATTTATTTTCCGAGTATTGGCTGTTCTGGGTGACCCCATTACGGAGCAAGCATTGGTGGTCAGAATCGACTAGAGCCTCGAAATCTATGGAACATTAAATTGATGCGTCAACAGGACCGTGCGACGATCCGATATTCCTTTAACATTCAGTTCAGAGGCTGGCCGTACAAAGTGGTGATCCAGTCAGAAACTACTTTCCAATTTTTAATCAACATTTTCTAACTGCGTAGATGATCGGGATACGTCCAACTAATAACAATAATAATAACAATAATATCAACAATAATAAT
>BOPP01000096.1:3796190-3808139 GCA_017312745.1 Gryllus bimaculatus | reverse complement strand
GGAAGAGCGATATGTAGCTAGGTTGTTGGGGCAGTGACGGGGGAAGCGAATTGGACAGGGCCGTGGCAGTGGACGGGATAGGGGAAGGTGAGGCGCGGGATCCGTGCAGAACCGGCGAGGGGAGCGACAGGCAAGGGGTGTGGGTAGGAAGTATGGTGTTGGTTGGCGCCGGGAAACATCGGGGGGGGGGGGGGCGGAGGCGGGGTGTGGCGAAAAGCACGTGCTGGAAAGGCCAGTTCGGGACGGGGCTGGCCCTCAGAGCGGACGGGATGTTGAGGTTGGCGAAAGTCGGGAAGGGGCGGGGTCGGTGGCGGGGTCGGTGGCGGGGGCCGTGGCGGGGGCGGTGGCGGGGGCCGTGGCGGGGGCCGTGGCGGGGGCCATGGCGTCTTACTGGCGTCGAGGGTGATGGGCTGGCGTCGCGCCGCGCGTTCCCACAGTCTTGAGCGGCTTCTACGATTGTGCGCCGCGTGGCAATATGGAGCGCGGGGCCGGGGCGCCGGGCGGCGGCGGGCGCCGGGCCAGGTGTTGCGCCGCGGAGGCGAGCGAGAAACCGTCTGCGGGTCAGAGCACGCAGATACCTTGCCCCCTCCCTCCGCACCACGGGAATCAAATCCCCACGGCCGGTTGGCACTTTCCCCCACCCGGATATGAGGCCAACGGGCAAACCTCTGAACGCGCAACTTGCAGAGGAATAAAATGAAAGAGAGGGTAGTTTTACTTGCCGTGAAAAATATTTGTTTACCTCTCCCTTGGCTGCCCCGCCCATGCTCTCGCCTCGCCCTTCCCTTCCCTTCCCCACTTCGTCTTGTCCCTCTGGTGCTCACGCCTTTCTCTTTTCTCTCCGTCCCGTCCCGTCCCATCGGCTCCCCTTCTCACACATCCTGGGTCAGGAGCTGCAGCTCTGGGTCTTAGGGATTCCTCTGGTCGATCGGCTTCGATGGATGCGGGCACTTGTGAGGTTCCGCGTTGAACAGATTTCCGGGAGACACAAACCGGAAATCTGGTTGATCGACTTTTAAACCCTCACGGTAGTACATATTAGATTCGTAAGAGTGCCCTTTTACGACTAAAGGTAAAATCTAAATCCTGGCTGTATTTTAATAGACGTATCATTCACAACGATCCAATGCTGTGATGTACTACACCTCCAGACAACTTGTCAATAAAAACGTAGAAATGATTTTGGAAATTTTCGTAATTCTCATTGTATGTCTCATCGAGATCGAAGTCAAAGGCAATAAATTATACACATAAAAATAATTTATGAGTCAACCTAATTGTATACATTTCTCGGAATTCGTGGAAAAGAAAGATATCAATTACTTGACACACTAAAAAGACAGTTGATGTGCCAGTAAAATTTAGTGTTAAATATCGAACAAGATCTTGAATATGTGTGGATGGAATTTAACTACGAAATATCGTATAAGAGTAATTTGTTGTTTGCAAGGCTTCTCAAGGAGCAAATCTAAACAATAAAACCCAGTCAAATAGATAAATCAATCGCAAATTGTGAATAGAATGGAATTCAATAAGATAACGGAATACGTGAACTAGTAAACACGTCTGAATTTAAAGATTCCAGAGGCTTCGATTTATGAGTATATATCATCATTCACTTTACACTTCACTTCAATCTACTAACATCTTCGAATAAGCACAATCGTTTTAATATTGAAATAAGAAGTTCCTTGCATATTTGGAAGCACGGAATTCACGTTTATGCTTCTCCCTCGTTTGGTTAACGTCCCGGGCAAGCATTCCTTATTTAAACGTTTCCAAGGCGAAGGAAGGAAAATACGTCGGAAACCTGGTTTCACACATTCCTTCCAAGCGCACTGTTTGGTTCACGCGCGAAGTATGCGGAAACGAAGGAAGCGGTGAACTCATGACCCTGCTCGCAAGAGGATCCGGCACCTTTCCAACCCTAGGCGCTCGATAGAGAGCCACTGACGAGCACCCATTTCGAGGTAGAACATGTAAGGTAGCGTTCTGAATAACGCCACAGAAAATAATGATCAAGTTGTTGAACTACGATTCAAAACCATAAAATAAAATTGACATTACATATCGATATTGAAACTTTTTATGTATTGGTATGGAGTAATGGTGTATGAAATGAACACTTGCTAGATGAATCTAAATTTTTAGCAGGGAAAAGGGAAAGTATAGTTGTAAAATATAATTAGCCGACAGCAGTACGTAAAGGTGCGCGACCCTTGTAATATTTAATTAATTAACCCATAGCCATGATATACGATAAAAAACATATTTCAAAAGAGCGTCAATAATTCGGACGAAAAAAGGCAGGACAGTCGATTATCTGGATTCGATTCTATCGAAAAAAACGCATGAAGTAAATGTGGTATGTTTATGGCTAAGTGTGAACACCACGTAATAATAAGTGCCGAAAGTTAGATTGTTAAAAGATGTATCCATCAGAGAGAATTATGAAATATTTAATAAATCTTGTAGGTTGAAAACATCTTCCAGCTCCTTTTATTGATTCATTAACACAATCTCGAGGATTTGCTAATCCGGAATGAATTCGGTCCCAACTCATCTGAATTATAGACGTTTCACTGTAATGCCATTTGAAAAAACTACTCCTTAATCCTCTATTGCCCGTACATCCTTCTCACGAACACTATGTCGTTAGAAACCCTCAAGAGAAGACAGTCCACCCAAATCGAGTGTCTTGCCCTTCCAACTTCATCCCGAGGTCATTTTTGCGTAAGCAGTTTACCTACATCCACAAAAAGGCACAGGCCAACAGCAGCCCGTTCCGCTTTCCTCCTTAGTGTAAGAATTTATTTCTACGTTTACTGTGGTCTGCTCAGTATTATTCTAATTGATTATAATTTATCCACTTATCTTCGAGAAACACTTCCACGCCTTTTTATATCTCTCCCAAAGTGGAAAACTACTGCTTGAAAGTCTTTGGGAACTAAACTTGAAACGTCCTATCACGAGCTTTTTTTTACCTCTCTGTCATAACGCACACCACTCCGAAGTTCCTGTCGTGTTAATGAGTTTGCGAGGTTTTCTCTGGACTGGTGCGAGACAATCTATTTGCGCTACTTATGAATGGAAACTTAAACATTTTTCACTCCTCTCGAAACACAGGATTAACAAAACTGGAAGTAGGCGGAGAGCGAGGGTGAGGAACAACTGACCGCGGGATGCAGTCGGGCGAGTCCCAGAGCCCGAAGGGCCGATGATGGGGCCGGTTAAGCGAGGCTTTAGCAAGACTTAAGCGCCACATTATTTGCAACTTGGAAAATCCTTAGGAGAATTCAAAAATAAATCATTTCCTAATCTAAATTAATAGGAATAATTCCTAACCCTCTATTACCATTCTTTCCCCCTCCCCAACCACATAATCCGAAAATTGCAATTGAGAACTCCAGTGACCTCGCTCTTATTAATGTTGCCGCTGTTAGCCACGTATAATGTTAAAACGCTCTTGTAATGCGCTAAGTCGCTGTATAAGAATACTGTTCATTAATAAGAAACATAGGAAAGAAAGAACCGTCGGCGCCAGCTGCGACGTGCGGCGCCGTCATGTGAATCGCGGCGAAGAAGTCAGCGAGCGCGGAGAGGGGCGGAGCGGGGCGGAGAGGAGCGGAGTGGCGGCGTCTGGGGCAATCTGTGCGTGCGGGGGCGGCGTGGCCTGCCGGAAGCGCCGGTCACGGTGCGCCGGCGCAGGTGTCGGCCCCCGGGGGTCGGGGCGCGGCGCGCGCAAGCATGCTTCCTCCGCCCCCGCCCCGCCCCGGCCACCCGCGGGATGCGCCGCCGAACCCTTGCCGCTCCTGGCGCACGTTGCTATGCGCGACGCCTCTTTGGGGCCGACGTCCGTCGTAGGCCGAGGGACGCCCTTCTGCACGGAAACAGAAGAGGAGGTGTCGCAACCGTCGATTCCAGGCAGAGCTTCTCAAACGGAGCGACGGCGAACGAAGGTTGGTTTGTTGTTTGCGATTCCCGGCCCGTCAACTGCTAAGGTCATTAGACCAGTAAGGGCAGGTTTTTGGGTCCTCGGGAGATAGCGCCATCGCCTAGCGAGATTGCCCTCAACCACGTATCTCTCACCAGCGGAGCACCGCCCCAGCCACGACAAGGTACCTCCCGACTTGTCTCCCGGCATGTGTGATAGAGTACCTCATGTTAAGAGATTAGGACAAGACAAGGAAGAGGAAGAAAAGATCGCGCGTGGCCCGTTTGTTAGTGCACTGCTCCGGTATTCGCCTGGTGATCGGGGAAACCACGCAAAAGTGCCAGTTAGAGCAGCCGGCCGCTAGAATTCTCCTCCAGACAGCGACTGAATTCGACCTAGCTGACAAGTTAGTGTCGAAAATCCTCGGACAATAAGCACTCGAACCTAGGACTTTCCTGTTAGAGGTGCCGCAGGGACTTCAGTTGATGCCCTGAGCCACCTCTCCCGGTCGTAACAGTCGCTTCAAGGCAGAGCTTGGCAAACGGCGGTGCACGTACTACAAGTGGTACTGCGGAGGGATACACGGGGTTACAAAAACGCTGCGAGGAAGCATATATATTCCTGCGTTTGCGTTTGATACGTGAACGACGTAAAACATTCCTCATTTCCAAATTTCGAATGTATTTCACAACTCCAATTTTGACCCAGTACTGGCACCAACTGAGCGTAGCTCCGAGTTAGCATTGCCGCTTTCTTTGCAGTGATTTTGACGGGTCGAGTCACGAGGGTGGCGGATTTTTGTCTCTAGCTACATAGGTACGTCGAATTCGGCCCCTATCTAGAGGACAGTTTTAGCAGCTGGCTGCCTTTATTCGGCGCCGTCATCGCATCATCCAATGAGGGACGAATACCGCCACATTCCAGAATCGACGCCGTAGATGTGTTCCGAAATACCAATCCAGTCGTGGGCATTTGAAAAGTGCAAAATTTTCGTAATGGCCAAACAAAGAGAAAATAATTATTTCTCGTATTTTTTCTACTCCTCACAATAAGAAAGCAGAAGTTCTACGGTCTGAGAGGTAGAAGCAAGATGGAATTCTTATTTTTGAAATGTTATGCTTCAAGTGGCCACTACTGAGGCGGTTGCAGTTACTGATGTCGTTTATAATCGGGTTGTAATAATGTACAATATAAAGTTATTTTCCTAAGATGACACTTTTCACCTTAACACCAGATGCGACTCAAAATGAACTCAAAACCAAAATGTCAGTTAAGGTTGTAAGTCAACCTTTGGAAGTACTGATCGAAGGTTCGAGACGACAATATATAGCTCGAGATCGCTAGAAAGCGCATTACAGAGACAATCGTTTACACTAGTCACATCACATTAAGATCACTGTCATATTTTCTTGAAGTGCACTGCACGTGATTATTGTATGTATATACTGTGTGTATTTTAAATACAGTAGAGTCTCTGTAATTGGAGGTGGACCAAGGTGGACCTGGCCTAGCTCGAATTAATGAAGACTGAATTATTGCAAATGATTAATTTATTAAAATAGAAATATAAAAACAACTTTTAAATTTCAATGTACGAATGCATATTTCAATTAAAAATTTACTTGGATAATACTACTAAGTAGTCGTCTTTTTTTTTTAACGTGCGGCATTATCACGCATCTTCTGAATTTCACATTGTTGGCTGGATTTGCCTCAGGTTGTTGTTCTACGCACCTCATGGCGACGTCTAGCGCACCAAGACCCTAGTTCTGATTCACATTTTTCGGGAACAAATTTATTTATTCCCGATTAAATTTTTATTCATATTAATTAATTGTTGATAAGTCGCATTGAACTCGAATTTATGGGAAACTCTAACAACCGAGACTATTATAGAGACACTTATATCTCTATTATAGAGACTCCACTGTATGTGATACAGGGTTTTGTCCCTGTTGTTCAGAAAGACTTTTCACAAATCACAATAACGCTGGTATGGTGCGGGGTCAGGCGGTCTGTGGCGGGCGGAGGCAGTCCGACGCGGGGCGGGACACACTGAGACCCTGAGGAGCAGAGTAGAACGGGCTGGTGTGTGCGGGGTGTGGCGGTGCGGTGTGGCGCGCGGCGTGAGCGGTGAGGATAAGGGCAGGGTCGGGCGGGCGGGGAAGGCAGGTTGGGGGCGAGGCGGGCGAGGCGGGGCGCAGGCGGCGAGGCGGGCGAGCGGGGCGAGGCGGCGAGGCGGGGCGAGGCGGGGCGCAGGGCGGGGCGAGCGCGGGGCGAGGCGGGCGAGGCGGCGAGGCCGGGGCGAGGCGGGGCGAGGCGGGGCGAGCGGGGCGCAGCGGCGAGGCGGGGCGAGGCGGGGCGAGGCGGGGCGAAGCGGCGGCGCAGGCGGGGCGAGGCGGGGCGGTCACGCCAGGTCCTCTGAACAAATTGATCCGTTCATCGGCGCGTCGCTCGTTAGACGCGATTTATTAGTCTCCGCACCGTGGGCGGAACACCGTGCCGGCCCAGACGTCGCCAGCCGCCTCTGCCTCGCTTTTTAGATGGCCCCATTTGGCCAGAGGAAAAGAGCGCCGCGCCATCTGCGCGGAAGTGTTTAATATAAGCGCCCGAATTTTCTGTCTTAATGAGAAACTAAGAAAAGATTCACTTTTAGATACGAGGGCTACGCGGACTACCGCGTTACAGGCGGTTGCTGTGAACGATTAAGAATCAATTTTCGGGATGAGAAAATAATTTCCATTTCCATTTTTGGAAGATAACACATTATAGGGAATAAAATTGGTAACTTGTTAATGGCTAAATCTCGTATTTTGTAGGCCTTCATTACTGGCAATAGCTATTAATAGCCTTTCATAGAGATTTAGGCAAGAAAATTATTTGGATTTAGAAAGCAATCGCGTAAACTGGAATTTACCAAGCTGCCGAAGATTTATCAGATCAGGATAATAGGGCTACTTTGGAACAATTCTTCAAGATTGTAGGGTGATTACGGGGATGTGGTTGAAACATCAACGATCGTAAGTAAGGAAACAGACAACGTGAGATACGTTAAGTTGTAAGACGATGAACATACTTCTACTAAATGGCAAAAACTGAAATGCTGCACGGGAGTCCAACTACCCTTTGACTCCAAGTACCTGACACTGCTCCCTGGGTTACCAATATCGTGGACAAAACACAACTTTGAGGAAAAGACTTCATGTTCTTTAGCATAGGTTAATGACCGTCTGAGATGGATCACCGACAATGAAACAGTGACGATAGAGCGAGCATCTCGGATCAGAATTTCCTACAGTAGGAGATTTTGGAGAGTAGATAACCAGGTAGCTCGAATTCAACTGTTGTATATAGGACAATTATAGTGCGCGATCTATCCTTCCTTATCCTCGACTTATCCTCTGACCTTAAACACACACACACGCAAATTACACACACAACTACCGCACATATCGGGTGCTTCGAGTCCGGTCCCAGCTGGAGTGCACTTCCATTGGTGGAGATACCTTGGTGAAGGAAACCCGCAAACTGACGAGTAGGCCTGATCTCACGTTCCAGCTAGGAGGAACACCGCCACCTCTCGAGACATAACGTACACTAACCGTACGGGTCAAATGACCGAATTATTTGCCATGGTCTAAAATACGCAATACACACCCACCAAGTCACCCACCGTGGTCGACGACAAAACACATACCCACAAAAAAAAATACATTATTCCCCGTTCTCTGGCGTCTTGTGTTTCATTCACCCGCTACGAAAGGGGATAAAGAGCACCGCGCCGCAAGGCCGTCCGGGTGCGCCGCTTCAGCACCTGAGCGGCGCGCAGTTAAACGAGCATTTTACGCCCGAGCGGGCGCTTGCCCAATCCTCGTTAGGGGGTGAGTTATTTCGCCGGCGGCGCGGGCGAAGGCGCGGGGCAGTTCCCTCCGCGCGAGGCCGGTTACGTTTTCATCACCGCTTCCCTTCCCGCGCCTCGGGAGCCGGAGCAGGCTCCTCCACGCTCCGCTGGCGCCGATGAGATCACCACTCACCGCCCGACTGGAAGTGGGTTCTAATGTATGTCCCGCAAACATTCTCCTCCAAATGTCAATTCGTGTGATGCAACGCCGCCCCGAGGGGTTCGTTCGGAGCAGGGTGGGAAACTTTTAAGATCAAGGATTGCGCGATATGTTGTGGAAAGGGTTCTTCTTGCGGTGAAGTGCAGTCTGGTGCTGAGTTGGCAGGTTTTGGTACTGCTGTGTCTTATATTTGGTTTATTGTGTTAAGTCATCACGGGGTTTGATAAGATGAATGAATAAACGGATGCTTAACTTTGATTAATGCTACACTCACTCATTTTCTTTCTGTGATACAAGTTCCATGAAACACGTCCAATTCTGATTCAAAAATTCCGCGATTCCAAGATCTCATCGCCACAGATTTCGTACCTAGAAACAACTCATCTGTTTTGATCAATTACATGCCCTGTGCATCGTGGCATGCTTAAAAATATTATAGATGTAAAATAATGTCAAAAATAAAAACTTACATTATGGAGAGCAAGCGATTTGCCTTTTTAAAGAATCAGTGATGTCCCTTTCAGCACGAAGATTTTTCGAAATTTTAAAATATCCTCTTGAATAAACTTTATTATTATTATTATTATTATTATTATTATTATTATTATTATTATTATTATTATGGCAATTTTTATGAATCTCTACATGAGTATTGTGATCGAATGAATCATGGTTGATTTATTACAATGTAATATTAGAATTACTTAAAAACACTTATTACTGCCAAAATAATAAAATTAAGTCCTATAAATTCCTGTAAGGCCCGTAAATTAAGTCTTGTATTTCTTCGAAGGCTGTTTGCAAGCTCGCTAGGCTCACTCCGTGAAGGTCTGAGTGCACTCGCTCCATCCTTGCGATGGCTTAGCGATCGCATTCCTTGTGGAGGTCGACGAATGGGAACGTTTAGCGCCTGAAAGAGACTTTCTTTTGAACGCGCCCATGTCGCTTTACTTCTTCGGTTCGGTCGTCAGCATTGAGGAGTAAGAATTCCGGAGACAGGCTCTAATTGATACAGTCACCTTAACCGGTAAAGCACCTTACGCCACTTCGCGGGTGACCAAATAAATTTGTGTGTCTCTTCTGTGAACTTGGGACAGGAGACTACGATTCTTGTTCTTCTCATATGTAGGATCATGTCTTCGGTTTGAATATTCTGACTTTGGGCCAAGATGCAAGGGAGGAGGACAATCTGGGCAGCTGGCATGGGGCAGTGAGCAATGGTTAAAGAGCAAGGAGAAGTGAGGTGGAACAGTGAACTTGAGACAGTGAGAGTATTGTAGTGCGCATGAGGCAGTGAGTATGGGCAAGTGCGCGTGAAGCAGTTCGAATGAGTTAATGGGCATGGGGCGTGGGACAGAGGGCACAGAGCAGTGATCGTGGGACAATGAGCATGAGGCAGGTACCATGGGTTAGTGTTCAAGGAGAAATGGGCATGGGTTAGTGAGCATTATGCAGTGGGCATGAAGTAATGAGCGTGGGGCATTGGGTACGAGGATATTAGCAAAGGAGAGTGAGCACGGAGCAGTGAGCACGGAGCAGTGAGCACGGAGCAGTGAGCACGGAGCAGTGAGCACGGAGCAGCAAGCTTGCGGTGGCACTGACCTTAGCACGGTGAGCATGCATCAGTGGATCAACTCGGCACCTTAGGGCAGGAGGGTTGAGGCAAAGAGCAAGTGGCAGTGAGCATAGGGCATTGCGCATGGGACATTGGTAGCCTCTGGCGCCTCTCCAAGACCAGCGCCTCGCCCTAGTCGTGTGCCGGCCGCCTCCGCAGCGCCGCTGTGCGGCAGGCGTCGTAAATCGGGGCGCGCGGCGCGGCGCGGCGCGGCGCGGTGGCTTGCGACAGTCCTCCAACCGGAGCACTGGGTCGCCAGGTGGCGAGGACAGCGACGCTCCGGGTTGCCTAGCTGCGTGAATAGTTTTTCGTATTCTCACCTCCCAAGCTCCCACACGGAACATTTATCGGCCACCAAGACCGAGAAAGTATTCTGGCGGACGATTACCATGAATATTCCACTGGTAAAATTAAAACCAATAGGGTTGAACTATACATACAGAATGTACCAATCACGGCGATGTATCTCAAAAATTTTATCGCTTTTTCTATCCGATTTTTCTCACCGCTTCTACCTACCGGCCAATCATAAACTGACTCATCTTTCTAAGAAGGCGGTATACATCGATTGCTACGTCGATGTCCAATAAAACGCCGCGTATGTACGATAACTTACACTTTTTGATTTTAACATAGATTTCAGTTATTTTCAATTCCTAGCGCATTTTGGAACTCTGTTGGACGTAATTTCAGCTCCTCGTTTCACGAATCGCGAATTTATCGACCATTTCCTAAACACGGGCTGCAATCGTATTATCTATGATAATGTAGTTCAAGTCAATGTAAATATATCAATCTTGAAACGCTTAAAAATAATATTTATCATTCTTCAAATACACGTTTTCATTTAATTACTTATTAACATTTGCATTAAAAACCAATGAGATGTTTATTTAAATATTATTTATAGAATTGTTAAATTTTCCGTGGATTCACCATTCGTGCGTGGAGTGATAACTTCAGTATTCAACAATTCTCAGATACTATTATAACGCAGAAAAGAATCTATATTTATGTAACAAAAATTGATGTTTTAAAAGAGTTATCTATAAAACAAACTTAAAATTGGAAGGTGAATATACGCAAAATAGTTCTATGCACCTCGGGCCGAAAATAAATGGATTTACGGAAATTTACGATTCTCGATTCCGCACCGTGTCAGTTGTTAAACACCTCATCCAAAATCATAGATTTTTATGAAATCAGAAATAACTATTACGGCACGCTCTTATAGTACTAGTAATTTTTGCACTTTTTCTAATTCCTTCAATTCTATACCTCAGTATGGATAACTTAAGGTACCAGGCTAGAATCCTGGTGAGAATAAATATTGGCACTTCATGTATTCCATGAATGAGCTGAATTCTGTGAATCCATTTTCAAAAACGGTTTTATTTTATTCAGGAAATATGTTTGTGTATGCATGAGTGTGTGTGGCTGTGTAATAGTAATTCGTGCAGATGGGTTTGTTACTGGCCAAGACAATTTTCTTTAACATAAGAGAGAAAATGTACCTAGATGTATCATGTATGACGCGTATTAATAATGCATGAATGTTCAACTGTGTAACGGAGCGTAACACATAAATGAATATTATATGTAACTGTTCCCTTTATCTGCGCGTATTATCACGATTCTTTACAGTGGTTAAACAGAATCATCTAATGGTTGGACAGAATAAAGTACATTTTAGCATTTCAGCAATTTAAAATATTTTTTTGTTTGTAATTCACGGAATATATTACACATACGTGAAATTTCCCATCAAAATAGTCCAAAAAATTTTTCTTAGAGCGACCAAGAGTAGTTAATGAAACAAATTTGTGTAATTAACAAGGGAGTTTAGTTTCAAATCCGATCCTCAATTCCACCCAGGGCAAAATCAAATATTTATTAATAACGTTTGCTCATATACACACGTTTACTATCTTGGGTGGTCACGTGTGAAAGGAGTGAAGACATCTTGTATGTTGTAAGTTACATTGGTTTCTTCAGTTTCTTCACTATATACCCGCATTTCTTCCGCTATGTAACTTATCAATGTGCTTCCAGTACTGTGAAACTGAAAATGGTATAAACTTACTCGTACAAAGAGAGTATTGTGAGGAAGTTTTCGATGGAATCCTACGTATTGAACAGTAATTAAATACATTAATAATGAAGTACGCCGGTCTCTGATAACGAATGGAAAACTCGAATAAGCTATTGCTGATGTACTGGTTTACGCCGCATCCATGAGTATTAGTTGTTGATTTCCAGGATTGCGTAAATTTAAGAAACAAATCTTAAGAAACAAACAAAAATAAAAGGGGTGGAGAGGGGGCAGAGAGGGGGCGGAG
>BOPP01000096.1:3777370-3789515 GCA_017312745.1 Gryllus bimaculatus | reverse complement strand
AGAGAGAGAGAGAGAGAGAGAGAGAGAGAGAGAGAGAGAGAGAGAGGGGAAAGAGAGAGAGACCGAAGTGGTGAGGCGGGAGAGGACGGTGAGTTGATGAAATGAAGTGGGATATCATTGTAAGGAGGAGAAAGAAAAGAAACATAAGAATAACGTGACTTATGAGTATTATAATCATAAGTAGAATACAGTGAATTGGTCATTTTTATGTGATCCGCAAACACCTTGCACAAAAATGTCCATGTGATTATTGCATGAAACGTTTCGTCGTAATTCCCAAAACCCAGTTTTAAGAAAAAATAGTTTAATGTTGTCACACGTGATTTCACTAAATCGCCTTTATCTCAAGATAATTTGACATTCAGTACTTTACTTCGTTAACGTCACTGGGAACACGTTGAAATACTAGGCTTAAAGAAATTAAGTATGAGAAAGAATTTATACATAAAAGTAACAGTATGTCTTACGCCGTCCTTACTTGTTGTCGAGACAAATTTTAAACTGATTACATTGGAGTTTAGGATAGATTTAGGAATTTGAAAAGTTACATTGTTCCTCGTGGATATTTTTCGCAAGAAAATGATACCAAATTCAATCGGATTAGAAACAAATTTTAATGTTAAGATTCTTCCTTGTCACTCATCACTTAGTCCAATACAATATGTATCACTATAATATATAGCAACACGAGAAAAAAACTATAGAAGCTTGAGTTAAAATAGATGTTACATGTTATAAAGATTGACTAAACTAGAGAAACCAGCAAAACTAACTGCCGCGGGAGCTTCCAGCAACAAATAAGCAGTGATATCCACAGTTCGGTAAATCAACGTCTTCTGTTGATTGCAACGCCTTGCAATCTCCGTGTCCGGATGCCATTTATTAGAACTCCGTGGAAGCCTCGTGATCACAAGTCAAGAAATCGAAAATCGATCTACCCAGGATTAAGCCGTACTGCCATCCAACTCCTCAATTTCAGCCGAAAGGTCTCAAGCTCGGGTTTCGCAAAAGGAACGAGTTCGGAACCTTCCCGGACCAAACGCGGCCCGCCGGCTAATGCTGCTGCACTCAGCATCCGCTACGGCGAGGCTGTGGGATCAAGGGGTTCGGGGCTGGGGCGGGGGATGGACAAGGCATGCGGGGGAGGGGGAGGGGGGAGCGAGAGGGCGCAAGAGGCGCGTGGAATGCGCCCACACGTCACGCAGCCCCTTCCAGGTGCAGCTCCCACGCCCGGAGCCCGAGTTGCGTGGCGAGCGGGCGGGCGGGTGACCGGTCCCGGAGGATGCCGCGCTGGCGAAACGGCATTGCGCGCGATCGGGTGTCACCGCTACTGCCCGGCCACGCAACATTTCACTCACGGCCAAACCCACGAGGCTATAGTCCACTGTTTTATGACTGGTACGGATCCACGAGAACGGAAATTCCCTTCAAATTGGTCAAGAACTTAATTTTAACGAAACTTTCAAGCAGAAATGTTCTCTGAAAATCATTAAAACGAATCAACTCGTATTGCAGCACGAGCTGAGTGTAGCTTGCGACATTTTGTAATAATATAATCTAATCGACTTAATGTAATTTGACTCATTCAACCACACATTTTTAATTCCCCCTCACAAAAGTTGTCTCTGGATCTGCCCCTGTGTATAACAACTTGTTACCCATCTTTCTTTATGCATAAGAAACCAGTTGTGTATTACTTTTATTTATTAAATAATAGTAAGTATTTTATTAGTTATCTTCTTCTTGTCCGTATATTCTTGTTAAGTGTTAATTGTAGTGTTCTGCCAACAGGTTGAATAATCCTACCTGCAGAAATAATGAATCTATTTAAGTGCATTTGTTTTTGTGCGTAGACATTTCTCCTCTGTAAAAAAATAGAAATTGAGTCACGTGATTTTGGCAACAAAAAATTCTGCATTTGTTGACCCGAACTGCCCGAACAGTTGTTCCTCAGACCAAATCTCACGGCAGACGGCGTTGGTGGTCTCTGGTACATGCGTGCTCAGATATGATGATGATGATGATTATGATTATGATGACAATGAAATGAGGCGTCATGTGTTAAGTGGTGGAACAAAGTGCAGAGAAAACGTAAACAAGGAGATACCCACCAATTCTATTCATCCATCACAATTTCCACATACGTCGACTAAGAGTCGAAACTCGGAGCAGAGAGGTAGAAAATTAGCGTGCAGGCCCTTAGGCTACGAGTTACCTTGTAAATGAGGGTGATATTTATTCTTTAACGTCTGTGATTTCACTCTCACATCGAAGGAAAGCACCACACTGAATCGAGCTCATAAGCAAATCATAAAAATAAACATAAAAAGTGCGATTTGAAGAACTGGGAGATAAATATTTAAATAATTCCTGATATTACTCTATTTAATGAAAGGTGTTACAATGTCTTATCTCACATGACTACGGCGATATCTTGAAATCTAATAGTACCCATGTTCGATCCACAGTGTTTTTAAATCCACGGGCCGAGGGCCTGATCCGCGTCCCGAATAAGTTTTTTTTCGGTCTGCGTTGCTTCAATTTTAATATTCCCCTTGTAGATGGTGACAGAACTCAAAGAGTGATGACGATGGTCTGACTGGAGGGAAATAGAGAGCTGTAGACGCTCAAGTCTCGGATCGAAAATACTATAAAATCCGGGGAGGAATACGTTTTACTCGATCGAAGTATTTGTGATGTTTTGTGACATTCAGACAAGTCTCCAGAATCTGTCATGTGCGTTACATGACGAAATAATTAACCAGACTTAGGAAGTTTCTTTCATGCTATGACGAGAATATGGGAAAATGCTAAAAACTTGGATAATTATTAAAAAGGAATTAGATAGTCTCAAAAGGTGTGGAGTGGATTATTAGTATTAGCTTGTAATGTGTTCCTTCCGACAATAATTTATATCACCAGTTTCCAATGAGCACAGAAATTCAAAGAAAAGCATGCAGCCTCCGGCAAAATGAGAGCTGTGTATGGTTTCTTCAGATACCTACTAGGACATCTGAAAAAAAATTAAAACAATAAAACAGTTTCAATTTTGACTGAAAAATGCGAATATTTGATTGTGTTGTTCCACCTATTCTCATACTGCGCGTACCAACTGAATTTTAGACTCATGCAACACTGCTTTCGACACTGCTACTTGTGGCAACAATTCTTCAAGACAGAGAACGCCCGCTATTAAATATTTGCTTTTCTCATGTTGCGTTATGGATCAGCAAAGTTTCGAAATATTTTTGGTATGTAAGGAACTGTTGAACTCTATATATTCAGTATGCTGTACTATATTATTTCAGTATTCACGAAGACTTCGTTTGTTAACATTTTTAATTCATTCCAATGTTACATGAGAGAATTTTGTTTGCTGTTCGCGGGGAGTGTGCGTTGTTCATTTTGGAAAATTATTTTGTGCGGTTTCATTCAGCAGCATTACTGCAGCTTCGGGCCACTAGTTTTAACGTTATTTCGTAATTTCTCAATTTTTTGAACCTCTCAGATTATCCCTTTCCAATGCGTGCGAGTATGTGTGTGTGTGTGTGTGTGTGTGTGTGTGTGTGTGTGTGTAAGCAGTGCCGCACCAAAATTGTGGGACTTATAAATACACCCCGTCCTCCCGAAAAGACCGACACCGCTGATCCACATCATTACTAAGTAATTGCATCTTGCGCCGCGATTGGCGCAGGTGTCACACCTCCTCGCCCGCGCACGCTGCGCCTTGGACAGCCACGCGAGCGCGCATACGCACGCCCCGACGCCCCCCGCCCGTGCGTACACACACACGCGCGAGCGCGCCTCCCCTCCCGCCCGGGCGCGTGTGTGGGAAGACACGGCGCGCGCGGTTCACAGTTGGCTCTGCGCAGCCGCCCGCCTATCGCGCCGATATACGCGACCCCCCTCCCGGCTCTCGCGCAGATGGCGGCAGCACCCGCTACTGTGGGCGAAGTCTACGAAGGGGCAAAATCTTTCAATAACGGTTTTCGTAACGCTCAGGAGCCCCTCATTTTAGATAGATTTTTGTTATATAATAAACATTTATTACTATATTGCATATTATTTTTGTAGTGTATTTATATACGATAAAATATTGTTTAAATAATTACATAATTTTAAAATAAATATATAAATTAATTTTGCGAAAGAAAATAATGTAACAAACGAAAATGTCAAGCCTGGGGGGAGGGGGCATAGCCCCCTTGAAACACTGCACTGTTAAATCGATGTAAAGTAAGCAGCAGAATAGTTTCGTTACTGTCGTTACCTTAAAGGATTTCATAGACAGCCCCCACCCTTATAAACAATCGAAGCAAATTAGTTGTGGCAGATTGTAGCGTAAGAGTTCTCTTCTTCAATCCGCATATGAATTTTAATAAGGCACTATTACGAGAAGTATTCAACAACACAGGTTGAAGTTTGTAAATCGAGGCGAGAGAAGAGGTTTATAAGTAACCAAGTATTTGCTCTATCAGTCTAACGCCCTTAATAAGAGAAATACTGTGCGCAAATTTATGAAGCATTTTGTGATATATAAACGTTCTATCTACAAGTTTCAAAAATTACTAATACAATTGATTGAAACTTGAATCTTCTGCAAAATACCGTATTGAATCTTTAATTTTTTTAAAGTAGCTCATAGAAGACTTGTCTGTCAAACCTGAAAGAAAATTCAACAAAAAAACCTAGGCGCATTTTAGTATAATCAATTTTGCTATTTTTCAAAATTTACACATTTCAATCAAGCCTCGTAACTATTTTGCAAGTATGATTTGTCTTGCGTGTTAGTTGAACGAACCACTGTGCACGAAGTCCGCCGCCGCCACCGCCCGCAAACACAGACGCCGTTGCAGGTGCGTTCGCGCCTGAGTGCGTCACTTGTGTGCTGCGAGGGCGGGCAAAGGGAGGGGAGGGGTGGGGCGCTCCCCTTAACAATTAACGGATTGTGCGCGCGGGTGGGTGGGGTGTTGGTGGTGGTGGTGGTGGGGGCGTGGAGACGGTCAAAGCGCTGATATGCGTGCGCGGAGGCAAGGGCTACAGACGGGTGGACTGCGCATGCCCCAATTGAGCCACTGCAGCGTTATCTCATATTCAAAAATTGCAAGAACAGACGGCTAGCGATTGTTCGAGGTAATGGGGATAGAAGCTACCTCCCAGTAAAAGAAACTCTTGCGTTAAAATTGGGATATGACGAAAGAATATTAATCCTTCAACTAAGAAGGTCCATTGAGGGATGGGAGTGTAACAACGTAACCTCAACTACATTTCTCTATCTATATTAATAAAGTTTCTACTATAAACGCAGTAATATATTTTAGTGTATCAGATTAATAATTAATTTACTTTACTGACACATTTTTGACGAGTTTCTTATTGACGAAGGCGCGTTTTCAACAACACGTTCACAAACTCGTGACGTTCACTTAACCTCAAATCGCATTACGAAAACAACATTCCATTATTATTAAGTAAATAAAGAGTATAAATGCTTGGTGTAATACGAATAATTAATAATAATTATATAATGTTTGTCCTAATGAGATATTTCGGGTAGTTCACTAAGGAACAACGGTAGTCTCAAAATATAAATTATAAATACATTATGACATTTTTTAAAACTATAAAATGCGTGTAGTGATAACTTGATTACAAACGTCGTTGGTCGAAGGGTCAATCTTTGTCGAGCGAATACATTGATAATTAATAAAGTTCGGAAAGTCTCAAAGTTTCTAGAATCGGTGACGTAATCGCCCAAAGAACACGCTCTTCTGCTGAAACTCCTTTGTAATTTTCGGTGTCCCGTTTACATTGGACTTTTTTCTGATGACCGCCTAGTTTAATCCGGAGATTACATTACCCGGAACTCGGATGATCGCGAGTCCGCCATACCTTCCTAAGGTTCTGTCTTCTTTTACAGAATGTCACATTGGATTGCATTCAGGTTTAAATTCATTCAGGTTTGTTTAAGCTCATGTTTCATTCAGGTTTGTCTCTTATTCAATAAATTGTTACATTAACGAAGGTTTTTTTCTCATATTAAAGACTTCTTGATGAATGCTAAACAACATTAATGTAAATTGTTATCGTAACACTTTCCGAAACATTTTTTCTTCTTTTTTTCTCACATTCAGTCCGAAAATGACCTACCTTCCACTGAATTCTTTGCTCGTTTGCATGTGTGGGTACAAGTGTATTGTAACGAGTAAATTCTTCACTCATTTGCATACTCGCATCTTATAATGTGCTAGAGAGATTCTGAGAACACGTTATTTCTGAAAAAGAACAAGCTATTAAAATCAAATCACTTACAGTCGATGTCTCAACCAACACCATTAAGTAATTTTAAACATTTTCATGAGCATATTATCTTAGGAAATGAAATAAATGGCTCGTAACTCTCTTGGACATTGCTTCTCTTATTACATGCAATGTTCATCTGCACCCGATTGCGAATATTTGCACATTTAAAAACTGACCAACATCCGAAAGTATCTCTAGACGACAATTACACGAGTACTAAATTACGTTATCTTTTTCCAAGAAAAAGCAGCTTCATCATACACCCCAACCATATCATTTTTTTCCAGTTTCAATCATCGTCATTGCTTGAGCCACATGATGACAGTTTAGTCGACTAGTGTTCTCAAAATAGAGATTATTTATCTCACAACCTTTTCAAACGAACGACTCACTGTACATCAATTGAGATGTACCTCCCCGTACACAATATTTATGCACTGTTTTAGACACACTTCAGGTCTAAGATCTGCAGACTGAGGAACCGTCCAAGGTACCCGCCCACAAAATATGAAGGACTGGATTCAATCCATCGACACAACGCGATGGGTAGTGTAGTCTGGGAGTGATAATGAAATTTGAATGGCCGTTGATCTGGCGATCGTGCAGGCGGGCGAACGAACTGCCTGGTACCCGAACATAGGCAACCAGCCAGAAAGGCATGCTGCCAGCCAGACACAGCCAACAGGCACCAGACAGCAGCCAACAGGCAGCCAGACAGCAGGCCAACAGCAGAATATGGACAGGACAGACGACGAGGATAGGCAGACAACAGGCGGATACGGCAGACGGCGGACGACAGGTAGACATGACAATTCACTAGACGACGGTGTTCAGACGGACAGTGTCGGATATTTCCCCTAGCATCTGCGCTGGGGCGTCCGATCCCGGCGCGGTCAAAGTACCCGGTAAGTGCGAGCGCATCTACGGCGGCCGAAAGAGCGCGTCGCGGTGATACGGAGCCTGGTGCGGAAGCGCTCGCGTGGAATAACCGCTTCCCCCCCCCTGCGAACCTGCATCCTCCCGCCCTCTGGAAGCTACTCAGCGGCAGAAAGCAGGGCATCAGCCTCTAGCAAGAAACCAACAGCTTCGAATCTTGAAACCAGATTAAAGTAAAATCTGGATTCGAAACTCCATCGTTGAACTAATCTTAATATTTAACTCTGAATTTAATATTAATAATTTGCAATCCATTTTTAAATTTTTTATGGCGTCAGATCTTGAAGAAATACTGTTAGGAACATGAGAAATTGCAATAAATGCTATCACTGCTGATCACTCCCAGAATATTTGGAAAAATGATTAGCATAAACCCATGGCGGCAATTGTTTTCATTTCAGAACGTTATGCCTGATGTGCAAGTTCTAACGAAAATAATTTTCGCAGAATAAATTTGTCTCGCTTGTATAATCTTGTGCCTTGGAATTAATATGAAAATGTTCGGATAAAATAACGTTTTTAACATTAGGTTATATTATGATCAATCCGAAGATTTGAGTTGTAATGTTTCATGTAATGCAGGAAAGGTCTTATAGTAAGTCGTGGCATTCAGAATGTAGGTGCGTTGCAATCTTCAAATACTAATTTTTAATTATTTTTTTCTCCTCGACGAGAGCAAAGGACGTTTAAAAATTCAGCAGGTCTCATTTTCGTTGAACTCTCTGAATTCTAGAAAATTGCAACAGTTGCGATTTTGCGAGATAAGTAGCAAATAATGCGAGAGAGTATAGGATTTTGAAGCACCATCAGTTTAACTAAATGGCCAATTTCTTTTTCATAAAACACTAAACGAGCCGCATTGATTTATTTATAACAAAATAAGTTTATTCTTAGGTCTATCATAATTTTATTACAATATCTGTAAGGCGTACTAACATTACAGGACTTTCATGCATAAATTTTAAATCTAGCCTTCCACTTTGTTCCACACCGTTAATGAATAACGCAATACACAGTTAACATTTTTGTATTAATATGTAACCTGACATTTTTTTATGTCATTAAATTGTCAAAATTGCTTTCAATGGGCTAAAAACGTAAATAACGGACCTAACTTTAGTTAAAACTAGTATTGTTTGCGGGCCACCAAAAATGAATCCACGGGCAGTAAGATACCACTGCTGTTTAGAATTCATGCCTCTTATGATACCGCTCCATTTCAGTTTTACTTTCATTAGCAATAATACTCGTGTGATAAAATATTTCGAAATGAGGTAATTATTACAAATATATACTAGATTTATTTTCTTTCGGCACAATGAATGATGAATTGAGAGCGTTATAAGATAATTAGAATCACAGACATACTCTTAACGAATCATTTGTGAAATACTCTCGAAGTCAGTATTGGTACCAAGACGATCGTAGATAGACGAGGGAGACGAAATCCAGGGAGGGACCCAAATAAAAAAAAACATTTCACAAAACGTGTAGGGATACAGAACAGCGGAAACAGATGGCCATTAAGAAGAGAGGGAGGCGATGTGAAACAGGCTTGGGACACGTGAGAACTAATATAAATCCATCCGAAAACCACTCGAGCCCCTCGATTGTGCGCGCCGCCGCCGTCTTTTGTTCCGCAGCCTCTCGCTCTGCCCCTGCGGGTCCCGCCGCCGCCGCCGCCGCCCCCCGCCGTCGCCAGCGCCGCTGCACTCGCCGGCGCAAACATTTTCACAGGGCGCCCGCACGCGGAGTCAATTCGGCGCATTAAGAGATCAACGCGGGGCCAAGAGGGAGGGGCGTGCGCATGGGGCCCTTCTACGCCATCGCCATCGAGAAGCTTTACAGGGTCCCTCCGGCGTCCTTCGGAAAACGATGGTCAAGGAGTTATTATAAACTCAGCATTGCGTGCACTAACAGTTTTGCCTTTTTTTCGTAATGGACGGCCCAGTCGCTTCATCGTATTCCCAGACCTACTTTGTCATCTGCGATTTCATCGATCTTGTAGTAACCCGAAGGGGTGGCCTCGTTATTATCTCTCTTCCCAAACACCCCACATTCAACTTTCTGGCTGAATTCTGGCTGCTTTGTCGATATTCTATTACTATTATATTCGCGCACGCGCTGATGATATTACATAAATTAAAATAATGTTGACTTATTTATAAAATTTGAAAATGAAAAGGAGCCTCAAACATAAAAATTATTCTAGTTCAGTTTTATTTGTGATTCTCCATATATCACTTTTATAGACAAATTTGTTGTTCTTAAGGTGTCCTCCCTTATTGGAGGTGTTTTTAACTAGCGACATTATGTACATAAAAGTTATTGCCACATTTATGTTCACAGTTTTGATCAGAAACCGAAGTCATTAAATGAGAAATGTGAACAAGAAATGAAATAAAAAAGTACGTAATAAAATTTTCCTATTGATTGTAATTGAATTTACCCTTTCTTATTGAATTGTATATTGTTAAATGAATCATTATGAATGAATTATTAATTTTGGTTTAGATTTTTCCAATATTTTTAATAACAATTAATAATTAATCACTGTTCTTGTATTTACCGAAAGAAGATAAGATCAAAATTGAGGTCGATTCAGCATAGCATTTGGGAATAAGAATTAAGAGAAATGATAAATAGTGAACGCGTGTAGGTGTGTTGAAAATGAAGAGTTGTTGGATGTATGTATTATTTTGAGGAATGTAGGACATACACAACTCTTTACTTTTTATAGTAGCATATCTTTACGGTACATGTGGTCTCCTGTGGTTTGTATCGTTTTCCTAGGGAAGTTCTGAAATAAGATGAAAACGTCGGCAGTATTTTTTAACCTACTTCCTTCCCTTTCGGCCGCATGGCCTTTCGTTCTTTTTATACTTTACAATCATATAATGTGGTTAATTAACAATAATCAGCATTGACACAATGAATTAATTGTGATGAATAATTTCCATTTTCGTAATTAATTCTTTATCAAGACAGTCGGCTTAAAGGGCGGAGAACTCACAACAGTACAAACCAAATTTGAAAATTATTTTTACTTGGAAGATTCTATTTGATTGAATCTTTATTACTATATTTCATATGTAGGGGAACTGTATAGCTATGAACCCCTAGGAACAAGCAATGTTTTCGAAAGTCTGTTGAGAGAAATTGCGGATTGTTATTTTCTCTGCATTCATTTGCCTATTTGTGATTATTCAAGGAAACTATTTTATTAGTCTACTTTTCCATATTGATGAGTATTAATAAATTTGACGAGTAAAAAAGTAACAATTCTACGTTTCTCTTTCATCAAAAATTTTGTAAAAATATTATTACTTTACCGAATTGAAGTAGCCTACATTAATAGATATATTGAATTAATCAAGTGTATATTTTCCACAGAAACCTACAAAAAACATTACCATGCTCATTCAAAATGCAATTGTTGTACCTAGAGACAGAACTGTTATGTATCTAAGGGACGGTTCCTAAGGTAACTCAAATTCTTACTATTATACCAGAATATTAAATCGAAAACGAAACTTAATTTTTCCTAATTTGGCACCATATTAGGGGAGTGTTTTGTACCCATCACTTAAAAGCTCGAATTATTTTCGTTCCTCTCGAAATTTTCGTTCTATTTCTTGTTTGTTTGCACCTTTGAATTTCTCCGAAAGTTACTACTTAACCCGAATATGAAAAAGCGAAAACGAATTGATTAATTTTCCTAATTTGTCACGTAAATGGGGGGGGTGTTTGTACCTGATCATTTGGCTCAATTTTTCTTTCTCGTTTATCTCGGAAACTATCGTCTGATTTGAGTTTAGTTTACCTTTTCCAATTCTCTCAACGTGTTTTAATTATACAGAATATCAAAAAGCGAAAACAAATTAATATTTTCCTTAATTTGTCACGAACGCGAGGGTTTTGTACCTAATCTTTAGCTAATTTTTTTCTGGTTTATCTCGGAAAACTTATTCGTTTTTAGTTCACTTCCACCTTTCAATTTCTCTCAACGTGTTTACTTATACCCAGAAAATCAAAAAACCGTAAAACGAAATTATTATCTCCCAATTGTCCACGAACGCGAGGTGTTTCTGTACCTAATGATTAGCGCCCTTCAATTTTTGTTTCTGGCTCCGTTTGATTAAGAGTTCAATTTCACCCTTTCACTTTCTTCTCAAACTGTATTTGTACTCACTTGATACCAGAAATCAAAAACGAAACGACTAATTGATTATCTTTTCCCCCTCAATTTGTCACTTAATATGGGTAATTAATTTTCTTTATATCCAGAAATATTTACTCGTCTACAATTTTTCTGTATTTCCTTTAGCATCACAAGAATTATTCGTGAGACTGAATTGAGAAGTATCTATAATTCATATACCATAAACTAGGCTTGAAATAAATTTTGTTTCAGGATGAAATCAACCCCTGCCCACAAGAAAATTGGAAACAACAAAAGTTCAACCATTCAGCCAAAAACCAATAATAACCAATTCCTGAAATTACTGTAAAATCTAATGTCAATTCCTTGTTCAGCAAAGTCCAGTTATTAGAAAAAGCCCTTTCGGCCCGCGAATCTCGAAACCTTCAGACGAGATATTTTAAAAGTAAAGTACCATTTGATTGATAACCCCTTCAAAAGATACGTGCTGGAGTAGAGGTTGTCCAGTCATTAATGAAGCACACGAGAAAGACCAAGAAAATTAAGGGGTTATTTATATAAAAAAAAGCCCAATTGGTTCCGGTTGATTTCAAAGACAGGCGTATTAAATTGTGATACAGATTCGTTTATCAAGTTTATAATTCTAAGTTAATCCGCCTTTTTATCAAAATGCCTTTTTCATATCCTGCGAAATACTACACACAGATTAACAAACAATCCTGTATAGTCATCTCTACCTCATGG
>BOPP01000096.1:3758067-3776419 GCA_017312745.1 Gryllus bimaculatus | reverse complement strand
CGATGCCAGTGACATTGGCGATGTCGGTGATGGTAGCGTTAATCATTTCGTTGATGGAATTGGTGATGGTAGAGATGATAGTGGTAATGGCGATGGCGGCGGTGTATGTGATTGTGGTTCAACGACTGCTGTGAATGAAGAAGGTGAAAGAGACGGAACCGTAGAAATGACGTTGATGAAGGCAGTGGCACTGAAGCTGGGGGTAGAAAGTAACAGCAATTGATTATGGCGATAGCGGTGGCGTTAGCAGCATTAATTGTTTTACGGGAAGTGAGAGCGGGGGCTGCAAAGGTGGCAGATTCACTAAGGGTTGAGTCAGCAGCAGTGGCGATGGCCAAAGGATTAGGTACGTGAAAGCGGTGAAAGGAAAGAGAGAATAGGATTAGCATAATCATTAAACTTTAATCGACCCTCTTCGCCACGGAGATAACAGTATGAAGCATAATAAGGGGATGGCAGCAGCAAGCGTTGGTACATTTAAGCCGAGCATGAGAAACGAATAAACTAATACGAATTTTGAGTAAAATTTAATACGAAAATAAAACATGACAACGAAAACTGTATTAAAAACTGTATCAAAATGTTTTCATTTCTCCTCCTTGCTAGAGATCCACGGAGAATGGGAAAAGTGTTTTCCCGAAAGTTAACTCTGGAAAATTATTTTGAAAAAAATTTTTAAAACTTTTGAGGAGATTATTTCCTATACCATAATATGGATTACCACCAGATATCTGCTACCACCACGGAATGTATCAAAAATATTGAAGTGAATTCACTTACAAAGTGTTTCTATATAGGATACCTTGTCGGGGGTGATCTGAGGACGCTTTCTCTGATTTCCTGTAACTAAAAGATAAGTACGCAAACCGAAGAGTCCACTGACAGAGTGGAGCTGTACATCTGGCTGCTTCGAACGTGTAGTCACTGAGCACACAACGAAGTGTCAGGAGCTTCAAGGAATTTTAACGGAGCATCCTCTCCAATCACATCACGTTTCTTCACAATCAGGTAGAACATGCACTCTTCTTTCCCATTTATAATGTCCTCCAAGAGAACGAAACATAACAAATGTATGATTTAGTAGTTTTGACGAAATTATGGAAAAAAAATATGGAAAGTGATGTTCATTTACTGTTCATCTTATTTTAAATAATGCAATAAAAATGAAAATTAAGTACAGACGAACTGTAACTTCCGTGTCGATCGGAATATAAATACGATGAATTTTAAAAAGTTTGACTTTAATAAACAATAAGTTGACAGTGTCAGGTTCAATAAATTAACCACTGACAAAGAATGTAATAAAAAATTAAAGATTGTATTAGGAATGGTTGAGAACTATTTTAACCTGGAATAATTGGAACTAACGGAGCACACCGTAAACCACGAATCAATTTGATGAGATTCTCCCACTCAAACCATTTTAAATGTTAACAATATCCTTCCGGATGTAAATCCGGCATCTTTTTTTCATTAACTGACTTTGAACAAAAATTTTGAGAAATATAGCACTTTCCCCATTAGGCAAACTCTGACTCATCAGAAAAAGACAGATGTAGGGCAGAATTTCAACAAATAATATCACTCGAAATGAAAGTAAGGATTGAATTTCACAATTTTATTTTCCACTCCAGGAGTAGCCCAGTAATTTCAACGTTATATGCACTTTTTTCTCCGTCATACCCTCGGCCAAGCGCATCCCGTCACTCGCATATCATCTCGGCACTCGGCAGCGTTGAGACTATTGGTGAGCGCGGAATCTCTCGGCACTCACATGGCATGCGTCGCCGCTTCAAACGAGACGGCGCTTGTATCGTCCAACCAACCTCCCGTCCAGCCATCCAATTGCTCAGCCGCACAACCGCCCAGCTGTACAACTGCAGAGCAGTACAACCGCCCTAGCCGTCCAAAGCCCCAAGCCATCCGGCCTCAAGCTTTACATCCCGCAAGCCTTCCAAACTTCAAGCCAACCGGCCGTCCCTCCGTCCAACCACTCGTGCCGCCCCTCCCCTTCCTCCCGTCCTCACACCATACCGACTACCCAATATCCCTACCATCCCACATCCCTCTCCACAACTCAAACCACCCCGCCCGTGTCGCCACCCGCCGCCGCGCGCCACCCCGTCGCATATGCCGCGCGCCCAAAAGCCCTTGACAGATGTGCCCGCGTCCCTCGCGTTCATAATATGATCGTGTTCATTAGCGCGGCGGCCGGCACGCGGCGCCACGCGCGCGCCGCCCGCCCGCCACGTGACCGCCATATTGGCGCTGCCGGGGGTTCCCAGGGCGCGCGCAGCGGACACCTGGCGGCGCGGACGAGTAATCACGCCCGCGCGCAGATGGCGGCGCAGATAATGCGATTGCGCGCGCGCGCGTGTGCACGCTGAGACGAGGGCGAGGCCTTCTGGGCCGAGGCGGGGGTGGGGGCGGGGGCGAAGCTCGCGACTGGGGCCTGGGTCACCGACCGACAACAGCTCTCGCTTGAACAAGAGTCTTGGTTATGTACTTGGCTATGACGTTTCTTGGCTATGAAGCTCATACCAGGGCTCCTGCACATCGTATCCGACTTCAGCATCATCACCACCTTCAGGGTCATCACCTTTCTTTTCGTTTCAAATTGTTACTTTATGCCACTTTCAAAATGTTTCTCAACTCTTCTTACTATGCATTTAACATGGCGTCCAGCATCTGGTCTGGCTTTTCAAACGAAGTGCCCTTGTCGTGGTCATGTAGTTTGTGACGCCAACTGCTGCTGTGCCGAACGAGCAAAAATCGATGCGCCGGAGTAGCCCAGCCCTCGTGTCTTTCCACCACGGCTCTTACATACCGACCGAGATCAAACAGAAACAGCATTACCAAAGTCTCGGTAGTGTCAGTGACCAAGGGTTCGAATACGACGATGGTATAGTATTTTCAACACTAGCTTTATAGTTAGGACGAATTCAGCCGTTGTTGTTTGGAAAAGCGTCCGAGTGCTCTGGTCAGCGGCTTACCGAGGTTACTCTGATCAATAACAGGCGAATACTAGAGGAGTGACCTATGAAATTAGCAACGGGTTCAGCGTGATCTTTCTTTCCTCATCCTTTCTTCACACACACACACACACACACATTCATTATAACCACGTGTGTCGGGAGATCAGTCGGAAGTTTAATGTTAGAGCCTGTCCTAATTGGGGCGATGTAGCGCTGGGGGAAATACTTGGAAGAACACATTCCGGGATCCGACGAGATTGCAGATTCCAGTGAGGAACGAACTTCGTCATCTATCAAGATGAAATATGCATTGCACTAACGGGACCAATGATAAAAGTTGTCGCTCTTGCAATATTAATAAATTAAAGAAAACCATTCATAAAGATCTTACACCTTCGTAAAGCGCTTGATAGACATTAGAATATGAAGGCATGCACCTACGAATTCCCTCATTTTTATAGTTATAGCGGCTAGAGTATTGCGACTTTCAACGATTCTTGTTGGCTATTACTGTTGACTTGCCTCTGCTTGTTTAATGAAACTGCAAGTTACCTATTAGTACGAATTCCGTGCATCTATTTCCAACAATCCAACCTTATAAGGGCATTCCTAAATTTCTTATAATTCATTGGGCTTACATTTCTACATATATTCCTTTTTTCAGCATTCTTATATTTCTTACAATCCATTCAATTTTGCCAGAACATGTTTCCCGAAACGTTAACCACCACGACATAGACGCGGGACATTCTAGATAGCCTAAACCATACACACTCCGGCCGCAGAAGCTTACGCAATCAACTTCGCATCCTTTTGGAATTTTGTCCATGGGTTCCGATCCATTGAACTCTTACACAAGCCCCAACCTGTGTAAGACCCCACTAACACCAAAATATATGCCACCATCCCCACTCTCGTAGGCGGGAGTCAAAAGGCAGCGGTTCGCACGGCGCCGAGGAATGCAGCGGAGAAACTCCCGCGGCCAAATTTAGCGCCCGACCGGAGTGGAACGGAGCCAAGGAGAGCGCAGCCCCAAACCGGCTGGAGTCGACCCCGGACCCAACGCGAGGGTCCCGCTTCGGCCGCTCCCCGCTTCGCCCTGGGCGGTGCACCCACCGCACACGCCCACTCTGGCCTGCAAGACCCATCCACGCCCGCATACCGTTCCCAGCGGTAGCCACCGCGCCCACCCTCGGTCACCTGGGTCCACCTTTGCCCACCCACTCCTACCCGCGTCTGACCACGCCCACCTGAGCCCCATCGAACACATTCGTACGTAAGAGTACCCTCCCGAGCCCAACCATACCCATGCGAGCCCATCTCTATGCACTTGTAAAACTATCCGTGCCCACTCCACCCAACTTTCTCGCGCACTAGACTAAGTCCATAAAGAAACTCGCCCAGAAGGATATCGCAAAAAAATATCCAGCAAGTGTTAACCAAAATTAACAAAATAATATAAGCCCATTAATTAACCAAAATTCTTAATAACTTGATAATTCTGAGTTATGTTTTTACACGTCTTGTATAAAGGTCAAGACGTCAAGTCGGGTCTCTTTCATAACACAGTCTCTTTTTCCTTGAAAATTGGTGAATTTTAAGCACATTTTAAGCCAATTATTCAATATTTCTTCATGGTTTCAGTTGGCTTTCTACGTCCATTCTTCCCATGAGGAGTAACCGAAGAATACCAATTAACTCGCCCCATCGTGCACTCTCCAATTGACCCTCCCACGACCACTAGACCACATCTCTCGGCTCGCCGGGGAGAACGTGCTTCGTTTTTGAAGAGACCAGAAGGAAAAGTACAACACGAATAAATATTAATACAGAATTGTCACGACATAAATATAGAAAAAAGGTAAAACATGGATACGGGGCGTATCGGATGTAAATGATAAAGGTACCAAAGAGATTTAACCCCTTTTTATTGAATTTTGGGGAATTATTAGTAAATAAAGACTTAATATGCATTACATAGGGACATAATAAAGGTTTTTATTGACTGGAGTTCACGGGACTTTCAATTACTAAGGTTACTGAGATCCATATAATGAGTAGATAATTGCGATAATGATGATGAGAATGATGGAGAGAAATAATTGAATGACACACAATGGAAACGGGAGAAAACCTTCCGAGAGCTTGCTCAGGCCACCGCAAAATCAAGAAAGGATAGACCGGAGACTGAACCCGGGCTCTCCAGTGGAAGGCGCTAGCCATTAATAAGCAGCCTAAATGTAGGCTAATCGATAATAACTGCAACAGCAAAAATACTGCTCATCAAAATTACGCAAAGTGGGTTTTCCAAAAAGCAGCATGCCTACTGCTCAAGAGTAACCAATAAACCCACTCGAATAACTACACAATGTATTAAATATTATAACAAAAACATTCTTCACGAACACTGCAATAAGATAGAACGTCACAGTACTATGGCGCTGTGTACAGTAGAACAGTGCTTTAAACACAAAAGTATCAGAAATGTTGTTGGGGCTGTCTCTTCTTTGGAGCTTCGCATGACGTCATTGGGTCGTAAGCAGGGAGGCTGAATAACGTAATGAAAAATTTGAATATTTTACCACAAACCGAAACTGTTCCGTGCTTGTACATATTTTATTTTTCCCGAATTCCTAGGTATCTAACGAAATCATTAACAACCCTCATATGGCCAGAAGTTTATTTATTTACTTATTTATTTATATATTTATAAATTTTCAAACCAGCAAAATGTAACCAAAAAATGGTTAACAAAAGTTCGTATAAAAAGCCAAATAACGTTCTAAATTAAATTGTTATGCTCAATAAATTTGGCGACAGAATTACCTAGCGTGCACATATCGAGCATCCATAGCGTATATTTTCACCAGAAAGTTTAAAGCTTTAAAAGTCTCGAGAATTCCATCTCCCAACTTTTATGCATGGAATATCGCACATTCACGCGTTGCCTTCTCCGTGGCCCGTTTGAGAGCGGTGGGCGTCGCCCCGGGGACCAAAACGCTGACGCGGCGGCCTCCCACAGCGCGGGCGGCGGGCGGCGGGCGCAGCCGGGCGGGGAAGACGGAGCGGTCAGAGAAGGGTCCGGTGGCGAAAGCGAACGCGGGCCTCATCCACCCCAAGTTGGCCGCCCCGCCCGCCAAGCCTCGCCTCACCCTGCCTCGCCCCGCCCCGCCCCGCCCGCCCCGCCCCGCCCCGCCCGCCCCGCCCGCCCCGCCCGCCCGCCCCGCCCCGCCCGCCCCGCCCCGTCCCGCCCCGTCCCGCCTTCGCCTCGCCCCGCCCGCCCCGCCCCGCCCCGCCCGCCCCGCCTCGCCCCGCCCTGCCCTGCCCTGCCCGAGCTGCGAACCCGGAACCAGGATGTCAGACAAGGGCACACAAGGAGAGAACGTGCGAAAACGGGGCCTTTTGAAGCAGTTTTCTAGGAAGTCGCTGAGGATCTGCAGTATCCTCGTCGCTGAGAAAGGTTAACTGCATAATTCGCTGAAAGCCGACAATTTAAATCCCGGAAAGCACACAATGTTTACACGTGTTCATTTATAAAAAATACAAAGTCATGTAATTATATAACATAGAAGCAATTACTAATATTACACTCATAATCTCGCGTCTTGTGAAATGGATTTCATATCCACAGAAAAGTTTAAAATTGAATCACGTGGGATACGCTGATTAAATACCATCAACTTACAAAGGATTGTTTTAAATAGTAGTGTTATTCTATATGTGTAGCAAACCTAGGGAAAACAACTCATTTTGAACTTTACCAGTGGCACAGCCGGATTTTCTAGTGTGTGTGTGTGTGTAGGGGGGAAGGGGGCTATGGGTCTAATGTCCAGCAGAGTTGATGTTTTCTTATATTGAATGTTGCATTTATGATGAATTTAAAATTATGTTTATATTTATATACTGAAATACTGAATAACATTCTTAACTATAGAAAATTATTAAAACTTACAGTTGTTAATATGTCATACGCTACTTGGGAGCTGAATACATTAGCTTTCCTCTTGTGTGCGACACTGAAGTTCATTGACGTAATTTTCATCAAATTGTCTCAAGACACGAACGTTGGAAAGTTTCGATTTTTAATAAAACTTCGTTTCGAAATATTCCTACTAAAGCTGCAACTCTTAGATAGGGTCAATAGTTCAAAAATAAGGATCATCGCAGTTAATACGAAGTCACTTCAGAATTCATTTTATTTCCTCGTCTTTTCTTGTCACAATGCACAAGTGTATAAAATTAATAGGTTACGGACCAGTTCTCAGACTTCGTTGGAGAGCACGCAACCAACCTGATACTGCACGTGGCACTTCGCGCATTATTTCGATCCAGATCGCAGTTTGCAGAAATTCCACTCCACCCTCTCGTGTTCGCGCCTGCTTCTTTCTCGTTAGACCAGTGCGCGCTGGCTGTAGTCCAGTTCCTCCCCTACGCCGGCTTCCATGAAACACGACCGCTCAGGGGGTAAACTGAGAGGGAATTTACAGCTGTCTTCCCAGAATATACTTCACACCTCAACTATTTAATTTGCATTTACACACAAAACACGACTGTAACCGAGATGATGCAACTAAAGGACGTTACCTATTCGCAGGGAGGTTTCACCGTGACGAAAAATACTATAGCGTGCAAGACCATAGTACGTTTATACACCAGATATTTATAAAAAAATAGTTTTAATAATTCAATGTTTTTTGTAAATAAGTAAAAATAATGGAAAATTTTCTCTGCTTTACCAATTCCAACAAACGTTATTGTTATTTATACTCAAAAAGGAAAGTAATTTTCTCTCAATATTGCAACTTTAATTCATTTTGAACTTACCCGCCCAGTTAATTTTTCAATAGTTAATTTCTGAGTACAATGCTAATCATTAATAATATATTGTGTTTACCTTCCTAAATATTTTCTTCAATTTTTAGACTTTTTATTTTCTCCCCATTTCCCTCAAACAATTCAGTGCTGTTTAAGGTTTTACTAACATTTTATCTAGAGACTTCATGACCTTTGTATAATAATGACTTATAAATGCCATACCATTTTCTTAATACGTACGTATTAAGTTCCACCCAGCATTTTAGTTTTCCGGGGAATTATGTAGTAATGGATAACGATGAAGATTATATTAAGTGATAGGGGGTAGTGTGCCTTTGCTTTCACGCCACAAGGTGAAAACGCCGATTTCTCACGGTAGCCGTGACGCAGTTACCGTACCAAGTCGTTGGCGCCTCCAGAATCGGCCCAGGAAATCTGGATCCCCTAATGACCCAGCAGAACACCCATCATTTTCATTTAAGGTCATTGTGAAGGAATAAATGATTGCATTCCTGGAATGTATTGATTGAAAAAATTCAGTCAACCTATAAGTTCAACACTAATTTACAACGCTTTAGTTTCTAGTAGTTACCATCCTTTTTGAAATACTATCTTAACCAGTCTTCCACATCATAGAAAGAATTTCTTTAAATGTTTTGGATATCTTGGTTCGCATACTTAAAAATCAAACTAAAATATTAATGAATTTTTACAATTTTCACGACTACCGTTTTCAGAAAAAAAACCTTATTAATTTTAAAATTATACTGCAATTAATTGTAACTTAAATAGTGAAATATCATAATTTTTATGATATTTCCTTTCTAATATGACATAAAATACAAACGATATTTAGTTATGGAATTTTCTGACTTTGAGGAGTTCATTGGGTAAAACCTTGGGCTGCCGGTATAGTAGGAATGTTACTAAAGAACTACGAATGAATGGATTTCTAGGTATTGCGTAATGGCTTGTCGTTTTCTATCAAAGCACATTCACATCAAGAAAACACCCACGTCTTGTGCGTGATCACAATTGAATCCTACTGCCTTTAGACACGCACGGTTTACAATGCATAGCCGACAGTAGAACCCTGCAGAATTACTTGGAAACTTTGCGAGGAAAATTGTACGTAATATTGCGCATTTTTTAAGCGGTTCACATTCAATCCACACGAAGCGTCTGTCCGTAAGTGAAAGGAAATTTCAAAAGTGGATACTTAAAAGGAAGTATTGGATTATACTTATACTTTTTGGTACTTTTTTATATTCGGGTATTTAAGAATTAAGTTTATTTCGTGTATGAACTACAATTTTGCATTAAGAGGTAATTTCACTCATTGAATCATTTTTTCTCTCCAAAAGTGTCACTTACATACAAATTTGCAATTTTTATCTTCGAAAACCTGCGCAAACAAAAAGAAAATTCCCTCACTGTATTAGAATAGTAACATTCATTTGTTCCGGGAATTATGCAAAATCACACGATAGATCGCACTACTCAGACTGCAGGTCACGTGCGGGCCGTTGCAAAGACCACAGTTTTAAAAGTGGCTTGAATGAGCACGTGACTCGGCAAATCTCGAAGCTTTAAATATTATTTTAAATACGTGTAAATACGTATTTTAAATAAAAACTCTTTTCATCAATGTTGACTCGTCAAAAATGTAATCATAGAGGTTTTTTAGTGCCCGGGCACTCAGATTGATTGATTGCCCCAACCCCCACTCGGTGAAACTACTCCGAATTGTCCAGTTGGCACCCTTCTGCCACCCACCTGTGCCAGTACGTTTTGAGTCATATATTAACTGTTATGGAACTCCATAATAACGGATAATTATAAGTAGAGTCTAGATGCAGAGAGAAGCTCATTTCCTCTATTTATATCCAGTTATAACAGACGATTTCGAATATTGTGTTGTGTTGGAATGTGTTGGGAACTACCTTTCTACACAAAACGTAAATAAATATACCGAAAACTCTCAAGAACATTTTCAATTCTTATCATGTATCCGACCGGTTGAGGTAGTCCATGGCATATACTGATGTCACTGCAGCGCCTCTAATCAGGAGATCTTAGGTTTCGAGTTTCAGCTATGGCAGGATTTTCGACACCAGTTTGTCAGCTAGTTTCAGCCACTGTGTGGAGAAGAATTCGAGTGACTCAGTGCTCTGATCGGTAGTTTATCTTGGTTTCTCCGATCAACACCAAGCGAATGCAGTATCTGAACAATCGGGCTATGGATCTTAAAAGATCTATCCTTCCCCTTCCTTGTTCTACCCTTACTCCTCATTAGCATATACTGTTAAATGCACTATACTACCACGCATGTCACGATAGCGGTCGGGAGCTTAGAACTTGACCCGGCTGGGGTGGTGCCTCCCCTGTTGGCGGGAGATACCTTGTTGGGGATAACCTCGCTAGCCGACGTGAAACCGCTATCCAGCGGGTTAAGATCATTGCCAGCTCCCGCAATAAAAGTATGCACTTGAGGGACTACATAGACATCATAGCTATTGAGGCGCGCTGAAAAACGAAATAATCAATAGTTTTTTCCAAAATTCCTGTATGCTGCCTTTCGCGTGAGAGGACGTGATGTCGGTGACAGTTCAGGTAGCGCTACTCTCTGCATATAGAAACTAGGAAATATTTATCCACAAGCTTAACCCTGTGCCTCCGGTCGTTATCTTCACATCAAAAAGTTTCCTTTGTAAATTTATAGTTTAAAATACATTTTGAAGACTACAGTTGCCTGGATCGTTCATTTTCGGGGGTAGCAAGTCACATCCAAACCATTCGGTTTAATAAGTATTAATATGATGAATCAAGTAATGATTAGACGGAAAGAAGTATACTAATTCACAGTGTTTCACGAATTTACAATAAGATGCATTTAAACTATCAACATCTTAGTTTTTCTATTTTTTTTTCAGAATATCCTACAGGGAACTGGATACGAAACGTTCCGTTTTTCTTGTCGAGAGTGTCGAACAATAGATCGCCTCTGACCTCTAAGACTCTCTTAACACCTAAAGTATACTTCAAGAAATGTATAACAATCTTCTCGATGGTTCCGGAAAAAAAAATCAGATCCCACTCAGGAGGTCTAGATGTGGCGAATGACGCCTAATTTATCTCGTCTGGTAAATCGAAAGGGACTATCTGTTAGTGACTCATAAACGGACGGACGCAAGTGACTTTATAACTACGTAGGGATTTCTAGAGGCGTTTCAAAGTTAAGAGAAATCGGTATATGATTTATTTCCCGTTTTACATTGTTAAAAAAAACAACTTTCTGTAACCCAAAAATTCTAATACGTTATATAATTTTAATATAATTTTTTAACTTGTCCCGATCTTTATAATCCTTGGTAGATGATTAAGAGATGAATTTAGGCGGAGAATTTAATTTTGCTAATTTTGATTTGGTTATTCATGAAGTGTGTTCGCAGTTGCCATTTTAGTCATGTAACGTTTCCCATTGTGCAAGGGTCATGCAAAACTTCATTAAGCATATCAGAATTGCCTCTAATCTTCACACGCAGATTTCGAGGACTGCATCTCCCCCCACCCCCACCCCGTCATTACGTAAGGGCGCAGACGAAGACGAAGCCGCTTTCCATTTCCCACGCGGTGGCGTCTCGCCAGGTGGCGCTTCGGCCAACGGTCGCGGCCTCCAGGTGCAGCACGCACGCGTGATAACGGCACGCACGGCCCCCCGCCCCGCCCACAGATAACAATTCAAATTCAAGCGCGCGGGGGCTCTGTTCGCACGAGCTGCGGCGTCCCACAAGGCGGAATTGGCGTCGCTCCCCGTGTTTGAACATACCTCAACATGTAGGCATAGGCGCGAGTAAAGCCGTTGCCCGCTGAAAATATCAGAAGTAGCCCCGTAGTCCTGCATAATAAAACATTTTATTTCCGCAAAAATGATCAATTCCTGATTTTTCTATTTTTTTTAGATGACGATTTGGGTAATTTATATTCGACAATAGGGAAAGTGAATATCAAAACTACCTGGCAATCCTATACATTCTTCAATGTAAAATCAATTGTATTATTTGATATTGTATCGTTAAAGTTATGATTTCATTCTCCCTGGATAAAATTTTTATTTATTTTCTGGTTGAATATGGCATACCTAAAAAAAAGTTTAACGGAAAACTATGCCAGTGGGAGCCCAGAAATGATGGCCCCTCTGCTATAGATAGCGCACGCCCGTACTCGTTGGTTTACCGTAATATACCTAGTGAACTTGAGAAACAAGAAAAGTAGTCAAAAGAGACTTGTATGATACTTTCTTTCTTTATCTAATTAAACGTTATCAAATAATTGCTGAGAAATAGAATAGTTTGCATTATTTTCTTTCTTAATACATAAAATAATTATTATATTTTTAGAGGTATGTCTTATGTTCAGTTGGTTTTTGTGCGTTTGAAAACGGCGAATTTATTTGAAAATTTTGTTGTAAACCGAATAATTTTGATCAGAGTGCTGACTTTAATTATTTCTTCACGGAAAATTTTGTCTTTAACTCTCCTATATTCTTTAATGTTCTACGAGCAGCAAGCACACACTATCCCGATTTTTGTTTTTAAAAATATCTTCTTCATTCATCGCCCTAAAGCTTTTCGGGTAAAAATAGTAATATCAAACGCTAATGAAATTACAAATATTCCTTGGCCCATCTATTTCATAGGGGTTGATAAAATCACTATTGTTTACTTCGTAGAAGTAACGTTGTAAATACTTAATGAACCGATGTATCGGTGATGGTAGAAGAAATTATAGTTCACCGGATAGGCAACCTATATGAACTCAGCTATCCGCAAATGGAATTCACTTGTATTTGTTCGTTCGATACTCGCCTCTTCGGTTGAATAATAATTGACGATTTAACAGTTACGCGAAACTGCAATCTGCTTTCGAAAGAAACCAGTGAAGATGAATGGAAACGCGAGGTCAAGCACGCAGAAGGGGCGTCTTCTCTGCCAAGCCTTATTCCCCGATAAGTAATGCACGGCAGTCGTCAGATCCTTAGCACCTAAGTGGTCACAGTTTATTAGGCGCAGGTATTGACCGCCCCGCCCGCCTCCGTCCCGTGACCAAAAGAGAAGTCCGTAATTCGAATTCCTGACCCGCTGGCGAGAGCGGACGTCGCTTAGTATCTGCCGCATTCCATGTCTGCCCTGGGCCCGGGCCGAGGCCGAGGCCGGGGCCGGGGTCGGGGCCGGGGCTGGGCGCATAAGTCGCCTTGACGCAAGCGCACACCTGGCGCAGCGGGGTCAGAGGGCGGCGGCGGCTATTTCTGCTCTCAGAGCTTCGTCCAGTCCGCCTCTGTCGCCGCCCTCGCCCGACAAAGGCACGTCACTACGGGAAGCGCCCAACGCCGAGATAAAATTGGAGTAGAGATACATTTTCCATTCTTTCCTACGCAAGCGGAACGTGCAGGTATCTAGGCATTGAGTATATTCTCCTTCTCCCAACCTACCAGTTGTTAGAATATTTAATACATATGCGAATGTGGCCATATTGGGGTAATTTTTAACCTAAGGTTGCTCTCACTGTCGATTGGCCAGCAAGACTAGGAATATCATGTATCTGGTTGTGTTTACTTTTTTTAGTTAGAATTTTGAAGAAAATAAGGAACTGGTAAAACTAACATACAGCGCTAATTATCTGACACAATTAATAAGCAAAATAAAGTAAAATGTACTACGTAAGTGGAAAGCTGACTAACTACAGAATTTATCAACATGAACAAGTAAAAGGAAAAGTTTAAAAATGTAATTTAACTACCTAATGTGAACAAACTACAGTGAAATACAAGTTTTAACTAAGTTACATTTTGATTGACAAGAAAATACTGACTTGGGAACATTTAACATCTAACTATTTAGTAACATTGACAAACGAAAATCATTTTTTTCAGATATAAGTTAATATTTAACGGTATACATGAGATATTTAACTCGAACAGAAGTTTGACAAGCTACTAATTAACCTAAATGGCCTATCTTCTCATACATCAGGGGTTCCCAAACTTGTTTAACACGCCCTCACATTTTTATATGGTAATGAATGAAACTAATTTAAAATTTCAACTTTTATATACTTAACAGGGCACAAGAAAAATCGGGGAGAAGGATGATCTTGCATTTCTTTAACAGACCCCTATCCTTGGCTGAGTATTATAAAGTGCATCATGTAAACCATAAGCAATGTCAAGTTTGGCCCGATACTTTGTTTTAATTGCAAACAAGTGCTGACACCGCTTTCTCGCACAAATTGCTCAATACTACATAGCAAACAACACACTGAAGATGTTCAACGCCTTCCTTAAGCATTCAAATAAACCTAATCATTGTTGTATTTGCGCTTTTACGCTGAGTTCATCTTGAACAATATCTTGTGTCACAAATCACACAACGCAACAAGGCAACTCTGACAACATTCATATCTTCCTAGCGTGCCAAGTCCATGGGAATGTTCAGGTGTATCACGGCTCGATGGGTCCTGCCCCCCCCCCCCTCTGGACTTGTCTACGTTTCCCTTGAAGAGCGTACGCGACACCTCCCCCCTCCTCACACACACAGTACACACACTCTTTTGGGAAACAAATGATCTATACTGTTTTTAATACTAACGTGTAATTCGTTCAAATTTTTGTCCATCGTTTAGAACACACTTCCTGCTTGTACACGTGCATTCAGTTGGCCGCTGCCACGCCCCTCGCCAACGCGAGTTTCGTTGTACAGGGTTGGGGGATGGAGTAGGTCACAAGGCAGCGGCGTCGGCGGCGGCGCGGGGGTAGAGCGGCCTGGGATGGCCGTGCCCGCGGCCTTATCGCCCAGCGCAGGGCAGCTGTAGATGCCGCGCCTATCTTGCCGCTTCCGCCGCCGAGGCCTGCATCCTCGGGGCTCCCCCTGGCCCCGCCCTGCCCCAGCCACGGTGGTCCCGAGTTGACAAAACAAACACATGCTTCCAGCGCGCGCTCGAAACTTTGGGAAACTACGCCGTTCAACCGGGCACGAATAAACAAAATGCTGCGAGGTGTTGTTAGGGCTGGGCGCAGGGATTTGGTGGCGTGCGGTTTTTCTGGCGCAAGACTTGGCTCTCCGGCAATGTGTTTGTATTTCTTTCCTGGTGGGTAAACTGGTTTGGGAGGGGTGGCTCAGCGCATCAGCAAGTACACCCCGCCCCACCCACCACAGTGCTTCTGACAGAAAAGTCCCACGTTTCGAGACCTGTCGGTGTCAGGATTTTCGGCACTAGCTGAAGGGCTGAATGAGAGGCAATGTACTCGTATTTTATCGCGCCAGGTTTTTCACCGCGACACCATAGGCCAGCGAAACGTTACTCATGAGCTGTTGCACTCGAACGTTTCCTTTGGGGAAAAGGGTTTCCCTGGCGGGATTCCTGCTCGTTTGCGTTCAGTGGCATATGCACTTTAAGAGGGATTCCTGAAATTCGATAAGTGAACTAACTTCAAGGGCCACTTGCTATGATCCATATCAATGTGCCCCAATCACTGAAGTGTTATTTTCACATAGTCATATTCAAGCGATGTGTTGAATGACAGAAAAAATATCAAAAATTATTATATTCTTTAACAAACATTTCATATTAATTACCAATTTTTATTCTCTTATTATATTATTAATATAATACTATTGTATTATTATTTTAATTATTATGAAATCGTCTTCTGACGGATTAGAAATAATTTAATCCGACGGCTTTATCGTATTTCCGACCAGGTTTATAAGACGAGGTTTTCTCCTTAACATCTCGTTCAAAAAAAATCATCGGGTCGTCTTACATTCACAGATTAAACCTACTCGGTTAGGATTAATATATTTTTACACTTCCTTCTCACGTCAAGCAGCTCGAATGCTGACGTAACAAGTTGTAAAATAGATTAATATCACGCGAAACTATAATATTCACGGTATTTCTGGTATTCCTATCAAGTATTCCTGGCATCCACCGCGAATTTGCCGGGCGATCCCGTAAAATCTTGTTGAGTGAACCAGTACAGAGTGAATGTCAAACGAATGACTTTCTAGAATGTGAAACGCAAAGTGGAAAAGCAAAAATCGTTGGCTAGATTTTGTTACACTATGCAGTAATCGACGAGGCTGTGCAGGCTCTCGGTTCGACAACAATGAGTGGAAATCTGCGTCTTGCAAGAGTTGGAAAAAAATTCACGTTTTTCGAAGCACACATCGTTCATCGAACCACAGACATTGAGTGATTAAAACAAATTCTGAGCAAACACTTCCCAAACCTGAACACTTGCCGCTCTTCTCACGAAATGGAGATGTGAAATAGCAGTTCACAACTCTGTCACGCGAACATGAAACGATGCGAATTACAAGTACATATATTATATTGAAATATCTGAAAGAAATAATAAAGAATCAGAGGTCAACAACAAGAGCGCATCAAAAAGAAAATCTGGTAATTCAGAAGGGAATGTTTCTACGTAGCGCCATATGAAAGATGCGCAAAACGGTCAAGGCACAAAACTTATTACAAGGGACTTATTACGACAGGAGACAACCCAGTACGGAAGACGGACCGACAAGAAAGAAAAAGTGGTAAATATGAAAATGATTATAGTGACAAAAACTATGATAATGATGATTTTAAGTAACAAGAAAATTGAAATGGTTCAAGCAATAAGTTTAAACATTCTCATCAGCCAGGCAATTTTCAAGCCATTTACAATTTCTTTTCGAGTAATTTTTCATTAAAAAGAAATTGTTAAAAAATGTAACAAACAATTATAAAGCGGCCCTTTCGATATAAGGGGTCTTGTATTCCGAGTCGGCTTATATTAGGAGAAATTCAGTAATCTACCGTGTTTGAGAGGAGTGGTGAACGGTTCTCGAAGAAGCTAAAGGTAAATTCTTCGGGAGATCGGAGTGGAAGATTTATTCAACGTTCTCCCACCAGCATCCACAGTGACGCGGTAATTCAATTTACTCTGTAATGCAATTCAATCTGTACGTCCGCCGCATCCCCACTGGCATTTGTGGCAGAAAGGGAGGGTCAGCACTCACAACCCACATAAAGATAATTTTATAAATAACTCAGCTAGCATGCCTTAACTAACGTGTTTGCAGGTTGGCGCTTCGGCAGTTTCTCTAGGTCTACAAAAGCGTTTTATTTATAAATGTCGTATTTTAGTTAGAATTGTATATATTTTTATATTTTAATACTCATTTACACACCAACTCGCTCACCGATTCACACTGATTGCGCACTACGTTTATTCATTCACTAACACTGCACTATATTATATTAAGTACTCTAATTACTCTTCCACATTCATGCCACGGCTCCGACTGAACTCGAAGAGAAGGATTGATTGATTATTCCGTGCGCGTCAACTGCTATGATCATTAATCCCGTAAGAATAGTTAGAACGTGGCGACCTACACATGGGGTTGCTAGGTTTTCCTCAACACGATATCTCCCACCAGCGGGGCACCGACCCAACAAGCTCGAAGTTTCCTTGTGATCGCCTTACAAGTGTGGTACTGTAGTGTATGTGAGTGTGTGTGGAAGTAAGGGACGAGGATAGAAACAAAGCGTTCGATCCGTTTTCCGTTCGTTAGAGTGCTGCTCCCATTGTGTTGGTCGGAGAAATCACGGAAAACTGCCCATCAGAGGAGTCGGCCTCTAGATGTCTCCTTCAGACAAATGCCGAATCTATGTAGCAAGTGTCGAATATCCTGCCACTGGTGGGACTCGAACCCGAGGACCTACCGATCCAAGGCACTGCAGTGACATCAATTGCTACCCTAAGGCGTTCACCGAGTGAAGGAAATCTTCGAGGAAGGGAATCGTGGGCGTGCGAGAGAGAGAGAGAGCAGTCGGCGCGCAGCCGCGACCGAGAGCGCATCGCTCCGAGCGTTGCCAGCCGAGCACTTTACAAGCGGCCGCGCGACAGGAGTATCGCGCCGCGGATCTGCGCGCAGATCGCTATCCGCGCAGCTGCGCAACGCTGCGGTCGCACGGCTGCGCGGCGCGGCGCGGCGCGGCGGTAGGAAGTGCAGAAGTGAAGGGAATGGGCACGACCGCCGTGGAAGGGTAGCGTTGATTGAGGAGATTTCTCCTCCTACGCCCATTTCTCCTTTCTCGAACATCAACGATCGGCAGCAATATCAAATGATCTGGTCATCAATATTACTCCTACCATCCTCATATTCGTACTTTACATTTCGGTCTGTCTCAAACCTTTTCTCCAATTAATCTGTCCGTACATTTCACCATTTTCTGTGCAGACGTTTTCCTGAGTGATTAACACGCAGGTGCCACACGCGAGGCCCGTGGATTGAGGGAGCTAACACGTTCGCAAGTTATCAGTTGTAAATTAATTCGCAGATGATGGTGAGACTAATTCCGTTGTTGCCTCATTATTTTTGTGAGAACTAATGCTATTTCGATTCCTGGTGGCGTTTCGCAGTCGTAATTCTTGCAGCGGCATGCCGGTCTGGAGTGCTGAGCGACGACGGCGGTTGCGAGGGGCGGGTCCGGCAGAAAGGCGGCGA
>BOPP01000096.1:3727482-3758058 GCA_017312745.1 Gryllus bimaculatus | reverse complement strand
ATCAGCTCACTCACTCACCCTCCCCCTCTCACTTGTTGGTCTATCCTCTGTAAAGTTTCAGATAACTTTTTAACATCGTGAATATTAGAGATACTTTATATCTACTCTTATAACTGTTTCCATTTGATCATTGGAGCTCTTTTGTTTTCCTTCGAAGAAAATGAAATCGTGGAGAGTACAGTGTGTGAATATAATGAAATGCAAACATATTGTTATATGAATTTAAAGGCAAGGTAGAGAGGGTTTAGAAGAGACTCAACATGCAACCTTTTTTTTTTTAATGCAGAGACTTATAATTAAAGTCTATGAAAACAATTTTCCTGATATGATAAGTTGAACGTACATTGAAGGCGTATTTGGTTAGTAATATATGAAATTACATATGAATTGATAAGAGACAAATGTTTAGTTCTAAGGCTGAAATATTGGCCTGTGAAATATCACACCATTTACGTGTTCGTCCATCCCCTCGCTCGACTACCATCCATCTCCCTCTTCTGCCTGCCCGCTCGCTCCCCGCCCGGTCGCCCGTGCGCCCGCCTGCCGGTCGCACGTTCATCAGCCTCCCACTGGCACTTGCGCCCAATTGCCCAGGAAGCGAACGCGGGGGGTCAAAGTTTCCGGGCGTTTCGCGTCGCTTGCATACGGGGATGGCGAAACGGCTCTAAAAATAGCCGCCACTCTCTACCTTGCCCAGCTCTTCTTTACGAGAGAATGCTACACGTTCTACATATTAAATTTTAGGAAAAATATCCAGATAACCCCACTCAAAACATCCGAATAATATCCTTTTAAACGCTTCTTATCGAAGAGGAATTTTCATGCCATTCCTTGCACACCTTGCTTCAAGAGCATGACAGTCAATGATAGATAGCCTATCAATATATGAAATAAAGATTTTCTTTAAGTGTTTTACTGAAAACAAGTGAAACCAGTAAACCACATCTACAGAGTATTGCGGAAATGGAAGTTCTAATAGAGTAAATTACATCTGTACTTTTTCCCCCGCAGAACAAATTCACCCAATTCGACGAGAGCCGTATCCGCGACGAGTTCAGCTCTCGCAGCTGTTCCGAGGCTCTGCTCAGGTGCGCTACCTCAGGCAGAAGGAGGTGACGCAGGAGCTTGGGGCCGGGGCGGTGATTGAAGTGGGAGTGGCGGTGGCAGGGGCAGGGGAGGGAGCGCGGGAGGGACCGAACCGGTGGCGATGGGGGATGGGGCGAAGAAGGGGTAGGGGTGGTGTAGTTTTAGACAGCAAAGGTGAAGCGGCGGAATTGAGAGCGGGAGCGCGGTGGTGGCGGGGGCAACGGAGACGAGAGTAGAGGGAGGAGTTTAGTGGAGACGGAAGGTAGAGGAGATGGGGTAGAGGAGGTGGTGGCGGGAAGGAGGCGGTGGAATCGACAAAAGCGGAGCAGAAGAGGCGAGGCGGGGGGGTGGAAGAAGGCGGTGCGGAGGTGGCGAGGATGGGGGAGGGGAGACGAGGGCGGGAACAGGGGTAGATGGAGACGGGAACGAAGGAGATGGAGTGCGGGAGGCGGGGAGAATGGAGGGGAGGGCGAAGAAGAAGGTGGAAGCGGGGGACAAAGATGGAGGGGGGCCGAAGGAGATGAATGGGCGAAGGGGAGGTGAACGCGAGTACGGGAGATTGCGGCAGGGGCGGAGGAAGGTGGAGGTGGGTACGAAGGAGATGGAAGTGAGGCGGAGGCGGGGAGGAAGAAGCTGGAGGCGAGGAGAGGAAATGGAGGTCGGGATGAAGTAGATGGAGGTGGCGATGAAGGAGGTGGAAGCGGTGACAAAGGAGATGGAGGTGTGCCGAAGGAGATGAATGGGCGAAGGAGGTGGACGCGGGTAAGGAGATTGCGGCAGGGGCGGAGGGAGGTGGAGGTGGGGACGGAGGCAGCGCCCACATTCGAGATAAATCGGTGTCGGCTGCGCATTGGATCAGATAGCCCTTCTGCGGGCGGCGCTGCGCCGGTGGCGGTTAACGGCCAGAAGGTCGCGAGGGAACGGGCGGCGGCGTCGGCGTCGGCGAAAGCGTCACGTGAGCCACGGGAGGTGTAGAAGGCAATGTTAGCAGTGGCAATGCTAATAATGATGATGGAGTCGATAGCAGCGATGGTCGTGTTACGAGTGGATTTTAGATGAGGCAACAGCAATAAATGCAGCCATGAAAAAGCGCAGGCAAACTGGTAGAGATTGCTGGGAGCGACAGGAAACGCTGCATAAATGAAGGAATGAAAGATGTGAACTGAGCAGAGAATATGAAATGACTAAATAAAAGAGCGGCAAAATACGAGGAAAATAAATCTGCTATGGAGCAAAACGACTAAGTAAATAAAAGCGGAGCAACTTGCGTGAGGTCGTCAGTGCTATTCAAGTGATGACGGGATAAACGGAATTGGATGCGGCAGATGCAGCGAACGACACTAATCGATAAACTAGTCGACCTTACTACCTTATTAAACGACACTTCGCAAAGAATTCAAAACTTTTTCGACGCGAATTTTTGGATATTTCTTTCATTGCAATAGAGGTTTTCTCAGACATAGCAATCAACCGCTTCATTCTCAGAGAGCAAATGTTGAATAATACTCGATTATTAGTTATATGAGACTTAGTTGTTTGTTTTGATTCACGGATACAAAATTTCCATAGCTATCAAATTTTTATCGTTTTGAGACAAGTTTCCCTTACCCATTTGCTGCACTCGTGCTATATATGTAGGGCGGATAATGACCACTTTGACGAAAATCAAAGTATTTACAACTTATAGAGTCACTTTTCTCACACTTAATTTCAGTTCAATGACAAGAGTTTAAGCCAACATGTTTGTGAGTTATCTGTATTACTTCATTTCTGAGCTTGATGCAATAATTCGAATATTCACTTACATGAATCAGCCAAATCTCCGGTTAATTAGGAATGAGTTGTACTGCACATATATAATTGCACTTTTACGTGTATTTAATCATATCGAAATTAAATTTACCAGCTATCTAAAAAGTATGTTTGAATGCAAGGCGTGAGTTGGGGTGGTATTGGGAGAGAATGCTTTAGCAAAGTGATAGGCTAATGCTTCAGCCTTTTCATAAGGAGCGAATTTCTTGCCCGCTGGAGTTGTTAGTGGTGGTATTTTTGCTTTCTTTTTCAAGATATTTTTAGTGAATTGCCTCAACGTGTTGTTATTTGTGATTAGAGACTGAATTAAATCATTGTAAGTTTTTTTATATGTTTCTATTACTTTCTCTAGCGCGGCAAATCTGTTTCCCACTGGTTTAAGAGTATTATATTAAGTTGATGCTGAAAGGGTTGTTTTCTTATTTGGGGGAAGGTCTATTTCTCCTGAGTTATGAGTTCTTTAGAACTGTTAATTGGTAGCAACTCACTGTTATTATTGGACATGTCTGTTTCGCCGCTAGCTACGACTTTTGCTGAGCTGAGGTTACCAACCTGGAGGCTTCCGGCACCGGTGAGCTGTTGCGAGCTGCAATCGGCACCTTGAACATTTGCAAACTGCCCATTCTGCATATCTGAGGCAAACTGTAGGTTTTGGCAGCGCGGGTGGGCACCGAATACGAGATGATGTTGAACTGGACTGCTGGAGGTACTGTCCACGGCACTCTTGCTGCCGTGTAGAGTTGCCATGGTTCCTGCAATGCCGTGTCCTAGGTCACAGCTGGCTGAAGGAGGCTCACCGTTAATTGTAAGCGACTGTTGGTTTATGGCGCACTGTATATTAGCTGATTGTACTTCACTTCACTACACAACGAATACTTCTCTGTTACACGCTTAGGAAGTTCACTAGGTAACTGCACTGACTAGGCCAGAGCGAGCGATGTTCTCGCCACGGCTGTCCGGCGCTGAATGTCTTAACACTGTAACGGGCTAGAGTGAAATAACTCTAGCTATACGAGCCTAGCCACGATGCGAACACCTCGACGTCTCGAGGCAGACTGCGTTCCAACCCCTTGCTATTTGCTGAACGGTTCACCCCGATCACAACACCGACGGTGACCTTCACGGTTATAACAAATTTAACCGTAGTATTAGCTCTTGCGAAACCTTGTAACGCAGAGCGCTCATTCAAACAAAATTTCCCCAAACAAAATATTCCTCTACGTAAATTGTGCCCCAGCCTACATTCCAGTGCCCCAGGAATGTTTCCCCGCACTGCTCCAAATCAGGGCCTGATATTAAACATTGCATTTATGTTGAAAACAATCAGATCACTGGGAAACAAGAGAAGGGGACAACACTTCAAGCATCAGTCATTATTGTAATGAGAACAGTATATGCGTTTTCTTTTGTTGCAAGCTGCAGATCGTGCTACCAACATAACTTCTGTTTCTAGCATTCTCACCAGCAAGGTGCCGCTGTGGAGTGGCCTGATGCGCTGTAGAATGAAGCGCTTGCTACGATCACGAATACAGTGTATACTATGTACAGAAAATAAAATATTGTTTAATTGAAATACGGTAATGTCAACGTTGTTAATTAAAATTTTTCGAGTAAATCTACGTATTGTAAACGACGTATTGTATCAAAAACTTTATTAACGAAATTCCTATTTGTGTCTAAATATTTTGAAAATACTGGTACTGAAACATTAGGAAGGAATTGTTAGGAAATCATTTGATTATAAAAATCAGTTTATACCGAATATGCAAAATACAATACCCTCTGTGGTTGGCGCAACAAAATAGATATTTTGATTAATAGACAAAACATGGAGTATTGTTGGGAATCATTGTGTAGAAATATACCTAAATGATCTTATCAGACTTATTTTCTGAAGATGTAAAAAGAAGTAAAATGCTTATATAAACACAGCAGTAATTCAATATTTTTTAAGCCCCAACTGACACATTCTGCATTTTAGCCATCAAAAATTCGGTAATAAACACTCTGCATGGGCCTGCATACTCCACTCTGAATTTCTACTGCACCTGTAAGAGGGCGAAATACCAATCTTGAAGTGACGCTATCTTTTTACCACTGCCAGAATGAGGATAAATCACAATGAGGGTATTGTCCTTATCTTTGATCAATCACAACACATTTGTGCAATAGACAATTTTACGTGAGTTATTAATCAGTAGTACGTGTGACGACCGTATTCACAAATTTTATATCTTTAAAATCACTCTAAATTTTCAGCTGGCACCGAAAGAAGAAATCAACAAGACCTGTACCAGTGCCAAATACCTTCAACGACAACATAGACATCCCAATATTCTAGACATCAACTTACTAGACAATAATGACACCTCCAGATGACTTTATTCATACTTTTGGCGTTGCTTATCGACTGTAAGTTGTTGTTTTTTTTCTTGTTTTTTTTTAATGTTGCTTCAACATCTAGGTCATTAGCGACCAGTTTGTAAGTTGCTCATTTCATAAATTTTTTGTTCTATGTATTTATTATTACATTGATTTATTATTGTACGTTAATCAAATATTTAGTGCAGCTTGTAACTACTAAAAATATAATATTAGTGGAGTACAATCAACAGACTTACTCCTCTCAAGTACTTGTATGCACAAATGTATGCAATGTTTCCCAAATGTTTCTTCGCAAACAAATTGCAAATAAAATATGATTTTTTAAAGAAAAAAGACGGATGAACATATCATGTAGCAACATACAAGCATAGCTTTCTTACACAATAACTTTTCAGGAAACACTAATAACTAATGTTAACTTGCGCCTTAATTCAGTTCACACATCTCAAGTTCAAAATATTAAGTTCAAACAATTTTATAAATCCGATATTTATGTGCGATGAACATAATTTCCCGTATCAAAGGTAAGTGATCCCGGAAGACGTTTTTAAACATGCTGCGGAGACGACATTTGCTGAAAATATATCTCTAACCTCTCCAATAATTATCACAAAATTGTGATAAATATTGACGTCCACAATTCTGATGATGAATGTTAAGTTCGATTTTGTTAACGAAAATACACTCATAAATTGTGACCGATTTCTAATCCGACCTCAGACTAATTTAACACGAATTAAAGGAGCTTCAACATAACTGTCAAACGAAAATACGTCAACGAACTCTCTGTGGTCCAGCCAATTCTGTAACAAGTAGTAACTGTCCATCTGGCCACCATGTGTGCTCTGAAACGATTTCTCTCTCTTGCAATGAACGACCAACACCGTTTGGAAACGGAGGAGGTCGTATTTTGTCTCCCTCTCATTTCGGCAAAGACATTTATGCGTTCGGTTTCCGCCATAATACGGGAAGACATTAATGTCGCCAGATGAAGGTAGAACCGGGAGCGGGAATGGGCACATGTTAGGGAAACCATAATTTCGAAAAGTCATTACGAAGATGTTTTGGTTTCAAGTTATCAAAACTGTATTGGTTCAGACTTTTATTATTTCCATCGTCGTAAAAATGACAAGTCGAGCAACAATTACCAGAAAACCTGATTTAGTAATATATTCATTATTTTCTGACCGTAAAATATGTATGATGATTTATATTTAAGAGAAGTGGAAGAGGAAAATGGATTGGAAATTAAATTTTGTTAATACCAAACAAGGCACAGAAACGCAAAGTTTTCAACAGATTTTCCCTACAAGAGTTTGTTATCAGTGCTATTTCACAACATCTCAGAATAAAAATTGAGAAAATTTTTGTCAAGAAAATTCAAAGTGGTAAGGTAAGTAGTAAGGTAAATTCGAAGTAGTAAGTATGAAGAACCAGAGGTAAGAACATAGAAAAATACTTTCGACAAATACTCGTATTCATTAACAGTCCCACGAAGAAGTAGAGTTCAGGAGTACAGAAGACTCGGAATTATCCAACGTAATTGGTATTACCCGCGCAACTTATCTTGACCGATAGCATACCTTCCTCCTCCCTGATACAATAAACAGTTGAAGGTAATAGCTCGCAACAAGCACTGATGACATTCCAAAAACCTCTTCTTTGGCGTGAAACAGAAGCTATTTGCTACTGAAGACGAGACCTACTAGACGAGTTGTTTCTCAAAAAAATCTAAAGAAATGACGGAGGGAGGACCAGATCCTATATATTCTTCTGAGAACTATGAAGATCGATAATCTGAATAATCATCCGATTATGACACAAAACCCGTACTTAACGTTGAAATACCGATTTTACTTTAACTTGCTCTTAAAAGGTTGAGAGAACAAGTGGGAAACTCGATCTGAAGGCATCTTCTCATGGTGAGTTCTAGACAAGAATACTTGTCGAAATTAGTAATGGTCTTGATTTAATAGTATAGCAGTTAGCTTAAATACATTGTAATTCACCATGGTGTTCCCGTTCATACTTATCCAGCCCGGCTACCTGGTCGTACCAGAACCAGGTTTGACTTTGATTTTCCAGAGGTTGACATTGCTTCAAAAACGTTAGTGGCCGATTTCGAAAGTAATTCCTCCTTATTTCTTCACCCCATCTGTCAAGAAAAGTTGCGCGGATATTACTGCTGCAGCAACTAATTCTCCACTCCCTTTTTCCGTTACTCGGTAGGTAATATTGTTTTTATTTTCTAATGGTTGCATGAAATGGCAAGAGAAAGAGAAAGTATTCGTGTTTCTACGAGCGTCAACTAATTTGATCATTAGTCTCGTAAGTGAAGTGCATACTACAGCCCAGAGGCGACACTGTTTCTTCTCCGCTGGATAGTTAATTCCGACGCCAACTTACTCATATGTTTTTGGGGATTTTCCCTTTCATCTATCTTCCCCAGCGGGGCACACGCCTAGCCGGGACAAGCTGTGAGCTTCCGACCGGTCTCTCATGACGTGTGTGGTACTGTGCAAGCAAGTGACGGTGTGAGGGGTGTAAGGGGAGACAAGAGGACAAGAATGAAGAAGGAAAGATCACATGCTGTTCGTGTCCCGCTTGTTCGTACTGATCCGGCATTCGATTGCTGAAACTTTGAATAACTCGTAGCAACCTGCCACTAGAATTCTCCCAAGTTAATGAAACAAAATCTACTTACGTGACTTTCACCAACAAAAAGAAAACTACAATGAATTATTGTCACATGCGAATACCGTTAAATATTTAGGAATGCACTTCGACAGACGATTAACGAGGAAAAAGCACAAAACATTAAAAGAAAAGAATTGGTACACAAGTTTCAAGAAAATGTACGGGCTACTAGGCTCAAGTCAACTGTAACTATCAACTGGGTGGAAATCTAATATCAATTTGGAAATAATGTATCCAATTTTTATTATGGAGTACGGCATGTCATTTGAAATATTACTTCCCTCCCAGTACTTTGAAATCTTACTAAGTTTTCAAACTAAATTATTGCGCATTGCTGTTAATTCCCTCTGCTATATTCCCAATGCAATCCTCTATTGCAACTTGCAAATAAATACCATTAAAGAAGTAATATCCAATTATAGTTGCAGATACCAGCAGAGGCTTGAGGACCACCCAAACTTGCTGGCGATCAACCTTTTGGATAACAGTCAAAACGCCAGACAGCTATCAAGACACTCACCATTACATCTTAAATTTAGAATCAGTTTAGTTGCCACTGGGTAACACTACCGTTATAATTGTAAATTAATTGTTTTGTACATAATCAAATATTAAAATTCACCAAACGTTCCTGTAGAACAAAATAAGAATAAATCAGAAATAGAAAAAAACTAAACTTCCCCAGGAAGCGCGCGGCTCAAGTCGACCTACCTTAACAGCTGGTGTCGAAAATCCGCAACCATGGAGATTCAAAACACTATGACCTAATGGTCAACGATGCCGCAGCGGTACCGCATGATCTCGCTGAGCTACATATCTCAGCCAGTGACAGACTCTGTTAACACGAAGCCACGGTTAACCGGGAATGCAATAAACGCAAGTCTATTGAAGTCAGCACAGTTCAAAAGTTAGAGGAAAATATATCAGGGACGATGCCGACCCGGAAAGCCGAGATCGCTAAGGCAGTAGAGCATCGCGGGTTCGAGTACCGCCTCAGACATGGTTGTGTATTTGTGTCGGTATGTCTGTGATTGTCCATTCACACTTCTTCTTCATCATCATCATCTCATGGTTCATCTCCCTAGGGCTAATAACCCTGGGGTGTAAAAATGGATTTAGCATAAAAAGTGCTTATCCCTCTCAAAACCGTCATGTGCATTTGCCTCCAGAAGAATACGACTGGGCCTCAGTGGGCACAAGTAGCGCGTTTGTGTGGTCCAAGATGAATTCGCGACAAGAAAAACAAACAGTAACAATGTCAGTGACAATAGGTGGCACTGGATGCTTGAGTCCACTGCGATCGCCTGCAACGAACGGGATGACACGTGGCGTCAGACGCTCCGTTGGATTTGGGCCTGTAAGTTGTTGTTGTTGTTTGTTTGTTTGTTTGTTGTTGTTTGTTTGTTGTTGTTGTTGTTTTTTGTTATTAAGGTTGCATCAACATCTAGGTTATAAGCGACCAGTTTGTAAGATGCTCATTTAATAAATTTTGTGTTCTATGTATTTATTATTGTATTGATTTATTATTGAACGTTAATCAAATATTTAGTGCAGCTTGTAACTACTAAAAATATTAAGGGCTGGTGGGGAGCCCCCCACCAGCCCTTGCGCTTCCCTTCGCCCCGCCCGCTGCCGGGGGCGCGGCGGCTGCTCGACGCGGAAGGGCATCTGCTGCCTCCGCCACGCCCCCTCGCGCCCGGCCGACGACCTTCCCTTCCGCGCGGGCGTCATCTGCGCCAGCATCCCCGCCGCGACCTAGCGCAGACGCTCGCCCGGAATGTAGCCATTGGGGGGCTCTTGCAATGAGTACCTGCGATCGTACACTGCATAGCCCTCGTCGCTCCCCACGAAAATAAACGGATTGATTGACTGATTGTTAGCGATTCCGGAAGCGTCGACGCGTAAGGACATTGTTGACCTTAAGTGTAGTGTATGCGTGATCTTGGCTGTCCAGGTGACGCCACGTCGAAGTTTGTGTTGCCATCGTTTCGACCATCTTTGTGGGTACACCAGCCCTGAGGAAGACCACGACAAGATGGTCGAAACGTCGGCAACACAGCTTTCGACGTGGCGTCACCCGGACAGCCAAGATCATGCACGTGACTGGCTGCGGAAGCCTACAAGTATAGTGCATCTCAGGAGGTGGCTATGATCCTCCCCTGCTGGATGGCGAGATTCAGCGCCGACCTACCGTCGGCTAGCGGGGTTTTCCCCAACAAGGTATCTCTCAACAGCTGAGCCCCGCCCCAGCCGGGTCATGCAGCAAGCTCCCGACCTGTCTCCTGGCATGTGTAATAGTGCAGTGTGTGTAATGCAAGTGTGTGTAAGTAAGGGGTGAGGATAGCACAAGGCACAGGAAGGAAAGATCTCGCGTGGTCCGTGGCCCGTTTGTTAGTGAACTGCTTCTGCATTGCCTGGTGTTGATCGGAGAAATCATGAAAAAACATAGATCAGAGCAGCCGGCCGCTAGCACTCTCCTTCGGACAGCGACCGAATTCAACCTAGCTGACAAGCTTGGGCCGAAAATCCTGCTACCGTCGAGACCTCGCAGTCAGAGGCAAGGCAGTGACATCAGTTGATGCCCTGAGCTACCTCTCTCGGTAAAATTAACGGATTAAAAGTTGATTTTTAAGCAAACAAAAATGTTTGTGAATTCAGTTAATATTACCATTTAAAGTGTTTTACTATTATTCTAAATGGTGCCTCTGAACTTAATTTCAAGCTCGTTTTGGTAGAAAAATATTTAAATTTATTTATTTATTTCCCCCCAAAGAACGCCAAAATATGTATGCGAAGTAGGAAGAGGAAATGAAATTTGCTCACTTTTTCTTGAGATCCAGACTCTCTTCCCCAACCCTTGTTACAAAATAATTTTGTACAATTTTATTTTACTAAAGAAAATAGATTTATAAAAATATCTTTATGGTATTTTATTTTCAAACTTATTATAAATTAAAATGCGTAGTTTGAAATTAAATTATAAAATACCTATTCGACATAAAGTCAATTTAAAAATTGTTTCCTTTATTTTTTAAATGTCCACCCCATTTCTTAAATAGTTTCTGAAGCCGTTCTTGTCTGGTTAGAAGACTGAATTGCTGGAAGGCTACATCTCATGGAGAAGCATTGCATAGAAGTGGTAAAATCTCCGACAACAAGCAATTCAGATCGAGTATAAATAGAACATAATTATACGGCGCATGCAACTAAACGTTCTTAAAGGGACATCTCCAACCTACATGTTTCTGGAGAATCTCAAGGAGTCACAAAGAATTATACAGACATACCAATATTTATAATGCCGATAGGCTACCCGTGACCCAGTTATCTATCCCCAGACACTAATACATGTTGACTGATATCTAAACAGCCACTGAAGCCATTCAGGAGACTTTCCTTAATTTTGATAATCGCATCGTCTCGGTTATTTGTCTTCTCGTTAGTCCTTCTGAGTACGAAAGCCAAAACATAAATTCTATTACCAAGCAAGAAATATCCACTTTAGATAATACACAGGATTTACAGAAAGAAACAAGACGTCACGGTACAATCATTATCAACACAAACTATTTCTTCCCATGATAATGACTGTCCGCCAAGAGGCTTTAAAATAAGCAACTGAAGGATCATCGAGATTTTAACATTTAAATCTCACATCAATTTTGAATAACAGATCTGCCTCAGGATAGAGAAAAAGACCAAATGAGAAGCATCGCCGACCGTTAAAAATGTGTTTATTCCTCTACATACATTTACGTCCACATCCACAGCCCTTCAAAATTGCCTTCCACAACACAACGTGAAAAGCGCCTCATGTGCTCAACCTCTTGTACCAATAAATTGTCAAAACGCCAACAATAACAATTGATAGAATTGGTAGAAGACGGCAAAAGGGGAAACATTTTAATACAATGAAGACGACAATGTGTTTTACAACGCTATTAATTGAACACAAAAATTATTTTAAAATTACTGTTAATAGTAATACAACAATGTACTATTCTTTAATGTAATATAATAATTCAATTATTCAATTCAATTAATTCAATAATGTTAATATGCTAATCAGTCTCTAATAAGATGTATCTTCTCCCAAAATAATAAACTTTCTCGGGGCCAATTTCGTGAAAAAGTCACCGCCGAATATAATCTCCAGTTGTTCCCTGAACATATCCAGTAAAACTCCACTCTCTCCCTCAGCTCTATCATTACTACCACCGCCGCCGCCGACACCACCGCACCCGCCTTCTCCGGCACAGACAACCCAGCCGTCAGTGTCAACGCGCCCTCTGAAAGTTCAGCCGCGGCGGGAACATCTGAATAAACCAACGGAAATATTTCAAATCGAGAAGCGGCAGCGGGCCTGGGGAGGGGGAAGGGGGAGTGTGGGGCGACAGTGGCGGCAGCCGGCGCTGTGCAGCTGAATGGGCTCCATTGAGCCAGGCTCTGCCACCGCAGCCGCCAACGCCTCCTCAACACTGCTCGACTCGCACGGTGGCCGGAAATGTTGTTGTGGAAGGACACACCGCACCGCACCGCACAGCCAGCAATTGAGAACAGAAGGGTTCTGGTAAAAAAAACAACAACAAAAAACATGATAGCCCACACTGAGACGCTTTCGAGATTGACCAATTGAACATGTTAGTTTGATGGGTTTATGTGGGTTTGATTCAAATGACGGCAGCAGGAAACTATTATGAGCCATAAATTTAACTACATTAGAGTATTGCACTATATGAACAACTTATGTTAGGGGCTAAATATTGTGATATCACATTTTCTTGAGGGGGAGGTTAACACCTTATAAATCCTTCATTTATACAGAACATAATTAAACGGTTTTGATTTCGGATTTTAAAAGATCTTTAAAATTTCGTTTGACCTGTCACACTGTCTTCAAGGCTCGAGGAGTAGCCAATAACCTATCCAAATAGTAAAAGCAAGATTTTCAAAGAGCAAACATTTTGTTATTTATTTTTTAATATAATCGAGACTTTATCCTAACCAGTAAAAGAATTTTCAAAAATTTCGATGTGTAGAAATTCTACAGTATTATCATCAGTTTCTAAATTATTCAATAAAAATAAAGAAAAATCGTTCGGACCCCATTCAAAATCGATACCGTTTGAACCGATTCCTAATCCAAAAGCCAGTTATCTAAAAACCGATACCTTAACCAAAGTATGCATTTCTTATAAGCTCATAAACGCCCAGTTGCCTATTGATAGATCGGAAGAGATATTCTTTTTCCCTGACACTTCTCTTTGATATAAATTATATTTATAAGACAGGTACTTTAGATATTTCGAAAACATGTAAGCAAGTTTTGGCGTTCCAGAAGCTAGATGTCTATTTAGCCGAGGTCGCTACTGCATTGAACGCTCCTGTCCAGGGGTGTATTCATGACTTGTGTCGGTTCGAAACTTCTTCTAAAACCGTGATTAGCCGCGTATGGTTCAGTAGGAGGGAGAGGCAGATGTAAAGCAAACGGTGATGGACAATGGGCGAGCGCTATGCGCACGCAATTATGTTATGCGTTAATGAGGGAACCGAAACGGACACGTTATTTGGAACGGTTTGGTTGCACGTTTTTGAGTAGCCTTCGGACGCTCGCGCGATTTAGTGTCACAGGCGTGATCGCGTGGCGGTGTTTATACCACGTAGAGCAAGGACAGATGACGTTGGTCACTTTTGCGCTAATTTGGCCCTGATGTGATTGGGTCTTGGAGAAGATGTGTCTCAAGAAATAACAACATAAACCTGGCTTCCCGAAATGCTGAGTTCAAACATCAATGCTAAGCGCCGTTTTATTTCCGGAGGCGGCAGGCATTTATACCACCCGCGCGATCGCCCGACGGTTCAGAAACGCCGAGGCACATGCGGAGCGGCCTCTCAGACGAGCGGCTCCCCCACTGTGCGCCGGCAGCGCCGGGGGCGGGGGCGGGGCCCGGGGCGGCGCGTCGTCGGTCAGTCAGCTGGGCGAGCGCGGGCGCGGGCGGGCGCCGCCTGCGCCGTGCACGTGTGTCTCTGGCGGCTGCGGCGGGACAAAGCGGGCGTTTGGGCGGGAGCCGGGCGGGGCAGGGGTGACGGCGGGGGCGGAAGGACCTCGCCCACCGCCGCCGCCGATCGCTCCAATTAGAAGGGCGGAGCGCCCCTTTGCCGGCTGGTGGCCCATCGGGGGAGCGGAAGGGACGGGCGGAGTCGTGGGGAAAGAGTGTGCAAGGGTGCTGGGCAGAAGCTTCATAAGCCAAAAAGAGATCATATGGGAGTAACAGTCAAAGATTGGAACAACACACTACTTGAGGAAGGGGTTACCAGTGCACGGTACACTAGAGGTATGAACAGGCACTTTGAGTGATTCTAGAACGAGAAAATATAAATACTCATATGTAACCTATAGTTAAAGTGAATATTCAAAGTAACAGTAATCAACGAACGGAATTCGCAATGTGCAACTTGCCTGATACATCTGTGAAACATGTACATATTTTTTATAGGGGAAATACCATTGATTCCAGCTGCGTCAATTCAAATACGGTACACGTAGTTCAACTTTGCAGGCTCCTCTTACAAAACGTTAGTGAGACCCTCAAATTGTCCATGCCAGACGATTAACGATCTGAGCTCCCTTTTATCATAAAACGTTTATGTTCTTTGAACAGGATATCTCTGAGCTATTGGTATTTCAGGATGCTAGTGTGCCAGAATCTCAGTAATTGTTAAGTTGTATGATTACTTCAAGACCAATAACTTCTGCAATAGATAATAGCGATAGGATATTTCTCTACAAGTAATTGTTTGGAAAATGCGAAAGGAGACTGGTGAGCGACTTGGAGGTCACAGAGACTGTAGAAACAAACGATCAGGTGAAAATAATATATTGTCTTAAAATTTGAAGACGAAAGTTTCGTCGGGAAAATCGGGAAGTACGTTCAACAGTGACTTGGAGAGAAAACGATGAATAATGAAACTGAGATCGGGGCTCTCCGGGGCCCGACGCGGTTACAGTGTTAGCGTCGTTTCGAACACCATGCTACAATTACCGTCAATATCTCGTGAACTGCGGCCGAAGGTATAGTATATGTGTAGGAATAACGAACAATTATTATGTAGTGGTCAAATCGGCAATAGTTCTGCGTAAAAAGAAGGGACGTGGATTCGAATTATGTGTGGTACGGTTGTTTTCGTCTTGCGTTTGCAGCCACATATCCCATGATATCACATTTTAACCTTCATTAGTAGTCCTGATTACTGTTAGTTCTGCGTGAAGAAGAAGAAAAGAGTATACTCGTATATAAATTCGTGGAATACAATACACTCCAATATTCTTACGCGGTTTTGTAAAATGTAGAAAACTGTACACAATTTATACATGAACTGTTTGCACGTTGTCCATTTCCATTTCATTCCATTTTTCGGGTGGCGTTTCGTAGCGAATTATAAGGCACGCTTTTATGGAAGTTGACAATAGGCGTCAATAATACAACAGTTGGACGAAATATGAATGGAGCGGGAGGTGGAGAGTACAGCTGGCTTCTGAACTATGACGGCGGTAGGCACGAGCAAATAGGCAAATGGAAAGTCAGGGAGCAGAAATTTGGATACACAGGGATAAATTTAGGAAAAAAAATTAGATTAAAAATTAACACTCTAAAAATCATCATGACTTAATGACTCGCGATGAATGACTTAATTATAGCATATTATAAATTATTGTATATTATATATTATTACATAATAGTGCATTATTGCATACTTACAATGACACTGTGATTGACACTGAGACAACGATACTGAGATTTCTGGCATGTGGTTAGGCGGAAGAGCGGTCCTGATAGCCTAGAAGACCCTCACCATATTAATAAAGGCATATTATTATTATTATTATTATTATTATTATTATTATTATTATTGTTTTTGTACCAAGGGTCTTGAATTCCAGTTTTGTCCAGGAAGGGAAATTACCTGTCACCGGCCCTGAGTAAGTTCCGTGAAGAAAGGCGTTCGATGCCTACCTCATGCCCACTCGCGCGTAGTGCCTAGAGCCCCCGTTTCCCGGACGCCGCCTCCTCCGCGTAGCCCATTGGGCATCTGCGCACTTGGCCCCATCCACGCCACCAGCTGCAGCCTCATCAGCTCTGCAAACTGCGGACTTCCACTGCCCGAAACATGGAAAGCATTGCAGGCTTCTACGAAAATGCTTGGAATGATTTCGTTCATTCGAATTCTGCAAATACTCCTTGCTGCATTCTAATCGTCCAGATGTTATATTTTTCAATTAATATGTATAGAAATCATAATACAAACAAATATATCTTCCCTAAAGTTGATTTTACATTTTAGACACTGGAACCTGAGAACTCGACGTATTATTTTGAAATTACTTCATCACTGGCCAATAACTTTGCAACCTTTAGTGAAAGTACAACTATGCAGATTCTTACTGAGGAAGAACCTCTCAGTAGAAAAAAATGTATGTTGAGTGCAAATAAAACGTGTAAAGACTTGAACAACTTCAAGATTTGCATAAAATAATTAGGAATGCTTCTACCTAATAACATTTGCAATAAAGTAAATATCTTCAATGATATTGATGATTTTTTGAACATACAGTAATTGCAAATAAACCTATTTAAAAAAACTGTCAAAAAGAAACTTTGATAAGGGAGCGCCGGGTCAGGGAAATTCCGCGTCGTGACGTCACCCGCCTGAGCGCCGCCCGCCGCAGCGGTGAGCGGGGCAGGGACTGTGGCGCGGCTCGGCGAGGCGAGGGCCGTTCCCGGAAACGTTCAATTAGGCCTCTTAATTAATGGCGACAATTAGCACCCGCGACGGCAGGGGCGGGGCGGCGCGCAGCTGTGTCGCGCCTGTGTGACCTCAGCGGCGGCGGCGGCGGCCAGACGAGGTGCGGCGCCGCGCAGCCGGGAGCGGCGGGGCCAAAGGAGCGGGGCAGAGGCGACGCATGTGGAGGTGGCTTTGGCGGGGGCGGACGTGGGAACGGAGGCGTTGGAATGGGAGTGGAAGAGGAGGTGGTCGGGGTGATACTGGTGCTGGCGGTGGTGGTGGTAGTATTGCTGGTGCTGGTGGGGTAGAGGTGATAATGCAGGTGCAGGAGATGATAATGATAGTGATGGAGGTGGGGGTACAGGTGGAATTGGTTGTTGAGGCGGAAGGGTTTGGGGCGCTAAGGGAAAAAGCGAGAGTGATAGTTGTGGTAGTGCAGGTTCCGGAGGTGGTTGTGGTATTGGTGATGGTAGTGTTAATAATGGTAGTGGTGGTGGTGAGGGGGTGGTGGTAGTGGTAGTGGTGATGGTGGTAGTTGTAGTGGTAGTGGTGGTTGTGCTGGTGAAGGTGGTGGAGGTGGAGGAGGAGAAGGTATTTATGGTGGTGTTGAAGGGAGAGGTAATAATGGGTGATGATGGTTGGGTAGTGAATGGAGCGATATGCTTGATAGCAGAGTTAAAGGTGGAAGGTGTAATATCAGTGCAGGTGACAGTTGTGCTACATGTTTTGGATGTGGTTGTGGCATTGGTAGTGGTAGTGGTGGTGTTGAATGTTGAAACGGTGGAATTGGTGGAAAGGGTATTGGTGGAGGTGGTAACAGTGTTGTCGGAGGAGATGGTAATGGTGGTATTGGTTCGTAATGGTGGTTTTGGATATTGTGGTGGTGGTGTTGGAGGAGGTGGTAATGGTGGTGGCGGTGGAGGAGGCTGTAACCAGGCGATGTCAATAGCCGGCCATGTGGTGGCAGGGGCGGGGGTGGTGATGGCCACTGTGGTTGCTTTGTCTCTGCTGATGGTGGAGGAGCGGAAGAGGGAGGACCCGGCGAGGGTTGAATGGTGGCGGCTAGGCCAACGGCGACTGGGGACGGCCGCGGGCGATTGCGGGACGTGCAAGGGTTTTTTCTGTTAAAAGAAAGAAAGTTGTGTTGCCTGGGCGTGCAGAAGCAATTTCCCATATGCCGTCATGCGACAAGTCATAAAAGTAAAGTCACAGAAGTCATAAAATGTACGTAATTAGTAATATAAAATAATGTGTTCGATATAATTTATTAGTAATTAATTATTTGGAAAATAAAGAAGTATAATAATGTATTCAAATTACATAAAATCTTAAACATCTAAGAGCTGCACTGTACATGCAAGCAGTGAATGAATATGAAAAGGATGCCATCTATGGAAATTCTGCCTGTTTGACTAAATACGAATACTGAACCCTGATTTACGAAATTTCGACCGTAGTCCTTGTTCCTGGGATGTTGCAGCCGGAAGCGTTCGCCCTTCCACCGCCACTGATGATCAGACTGGCCAAGATGGCTCAGTGCAGCAACTGTTGCGGCTGCAGCGTCTCCTAGTGTCCTAGGGTTCGAGTCCCGACGACCGCAGGAATTTCGCCTATGGCTACATAGCTAAGTAGAATTCAGTAGCTGACCGGAGAAGACACCTAGCTTACCGACAGCTCTACTTAGTATTTTCCCGTGGTTTACCGCTCAATACCAATGAAATATCGGAGCTGTACCGTAATAGATGGACCCCGAACGGAGAGTGTTCTTTGCTTTCACATCCTTGTTCCTTCCTCACACACTATTTCAATTACATGTACTCCCCTACCGTACATGTGGAGACAAGTCGGGAGTTTTGAGCTTGTCCCGTCTGGGGCGGTGCCTTGCTGGGGGATATACCTGAAGGCAAAACCCCGCTCAAGTGGATGTATAGGTCGACACCGTACTTCTATTTCCAGCGGAAGAGGAAAACCGGCAGCTCCCATCTATAGCACTAACTTCTCTCACAGGACTAACGGCCAATGCAGTCGATGCGCCCGGAAACCCGGTCACTCGCGCCGCCGCCCCCGCCAGCCCCGCCCCCACCCCTGTCGTCCACGTGCGCGCATGCGGGGCGAAGCGGGGCGGCGGCGCGCACCTAATCGGGTGGGGGCGATAAGCGTCGGCTTTTTGTTCGCCCCCAGTTCATCTCATCTCATCTCGTCGGGGGCGGCGCCGGGGTGTCGCTGTGAAGGGTGGCTTGTTTACGAGGGACGGTCTTCGCCCCATTAATTTAATGGGCGAGCTCTGGCCGAGGCGCACAGGTCCACAAAAACCGCCGCCGGAGGGCGGGGCGGTCGGGAGCCGCCGAGGCGAGATAAACCGCGCCCTTAGGGCTGGCCCTGTCCAATAACCTGCACCTCCAGCGAGCCCGTTTCGTATCTGGACGCAGGCGACGTCTGTGCGAGGGCGGCTCGAGAGTTAAAATGATTTTTGCCCTGCAATTACAATTACACACTTGTTGATTGATTATTTTGTTTTTGTAGGCGCGTCAACTGCTATTGTCATTGTCGCGAAAGTATAGTTCATATTTTCATCACTGGAGTGAAAGTGTTCTACTCTGCCGGCTGGCGAGATCCAGTGACGACCTACATGTTACGTTTTCTCCATTCAGATATCTCCCAACAGAAAGGTACCTCCCCAGCTGAGATAAGATGTAAGATCTCAACTGGTCTCCCGACATGTGTGGTTGTGTAGTGCATGTAAGTATGTGTGTATGTAAGAGGTGAGGATAGGACAAGGGAGAAGAAAGATCGCGCGCGGTCCGTGGCACTTTTGTTAGGGTACTTCTCCGGCATTCGCCTGGTAATGATAGGAGAGACCACAAAAGAAACTTCGAATAACATGAACCGTACATACGTTAGCTCACTTGTCAAAATTTTTAAAATCAAGTTGGGGCATCTAGGGTACTTAAGACAATGTTACATCGTGTTGTATGTCCTCATAGATTTATTTTAGTGCATTACTTCCACTATACTAAATATAATAAAAATATTAACTAATTTGAACTGATAATTATAATCTTGTAGTAAAATAAATCTATAAGGACATACAAAACGATGTAACAAGTACCCTAGTGCATTCTAAATTAAAACACGCAAATTAACGAGGACATAAATGAAATAAAGTTTTTGTCTAGTTGGACCATTATATGATGTTTATGTAAAGTCTACTAATTGAGAGGAATACACATCACAACAAAGTGAAAATTCTGTTTGAGATCCATACCAACTGTAAACTTCAACATTCGCTAAAATATTCTAAATCCTAATTCTAACTTCTTATAAAAAATGTACATTAACTGATTGCGAAACTTCTAACTCAGCTTCAAAAACTGTGCCACGAGGAAAACGACAAACTAAAATCTCACTCGGAGTTGTAGTTTCAATCGGACTATTAATATGTAGACTTCTCACTGATGTTGCCGGTAATATATCTATCTATACATAGAAAGCCCAAATTATCTTTAAGAAATTCGAGCATAATGTGATCTCGTTAATAGCCACTATTGGTATCTAAGTTCGTATTTTTTCACGTCGTTAATAAATAAGAATGAACTATGCCTCATTTCAGATTGTTGTAAGTCAACTCTACGTGACTACATGTGAAGTCACGTCCAACGAATGTTATCCTCGCAAACGTCCGCCATAAAAATCATATGGTGTGAATAGACGTATGAAGAAGAAATGAAGTAGCTACAGCATGTCGTAAAGAGATAAGTTCTCAGAGGTAGTAAACATCAACAGTAACTATGAAGTGAACGTTGTCAGAACTTTACGATGCACGTGTCCCACAAGGAACCACGGGCTCCACCGCATTGTCACGTTGGAACGTACAGAAGAACTTTTTAGTATTCCACACAATCAACGAAGGATTCGTACCGTCGATTGTACGAGAAAATCGAACAGTCCTTAAGTAAATTACCATTCGAGCTGAAGATATATATTTCTCCAACACACTGCCTCGAAAGTGGGGGATCAAAACCTATTTACAGAGAAACAATCAATGCGAAAACTACCTGTCAAGTTAATCACAGACCACTGTCATAAAACGGGCTTTCCTTCTTGTCTTAATTAGTTGTAATATTTGAATTGAGAAGAATTCGTGAAATAACCTAATCTCAAGAAAAGGTGTGCAGCAATGAAGAGTGAAATGATGGAGCAGGGTGGAGGGTAACTAGCAGATTGTTTGTCTGATTACCTTTTTAATGTCTTCGAGCGCGTCAACTGCTAAGATCATTAATTAGTTCTAAAAGTATAGTGCAAGTTATATCCCGAGAAATGTCGGTGTTCCTTCCTCGTTGGGACTTGACATCGGGCGCCGACAACGTCAGTTCGCGAGATTTTCTATCTCGAAGCACCTGCCCCAACCGGGTACCACCTCAGCCGGAACAAGTTCTCATCAGAAGTCCGGGGATGTGTGGTAATGTACTTCATGAAAGGATAATTGTGTTTTTAAGGGGAGACGAAAGTCAAGGATATATATCAAGGAACAATATATATATCGCGCTGTCTGTTCTGGTTGATAAAATGAGCCGACCGCTAGTATTCTTCACCAAATAGTGGTTGAATTCGACCTAGTTATGGGAATGAAGTAGAGCGTCGCAAGATGGGACGGGCAGGGACAGGATTGCGAGGAGTGGTCGGAACAGGACTATTAGGGGCAGGGAAAGACGAGGTGAGGACAAGTGAAATAGTATGGAGAAAGGCGGGGCGAGGTGGAGTGAGCAGAGGCGACGCGTAAGAGTTGGGGCGGTGCGGCGAGGACGGGCGGGACGATAGGGCTCTAACGAAACGGGATGAATCTAAGGACGATAGAACTGGGCGGAGCAAGATGTGCGGGAAGAGGTCGGGGCGGGTTTAGTGTCGGAGTGATGAGCGGGGAGAGGCGGAGCAGGGCGGGGTGAGACGGGCAGGGCGGGATGAATGGGCATGGCAAGGAGGGCGAGAAGCAACGGATTGTGTCGAGTTCGAGCGGGGCGGGGCGAGGCGGAGGGGGGCGGATTGGGTGAGGCGGACTAAACGGGTGATGGCGAGCCAGACGAAGAGCACAGAGAGGCGGAGCGGGGCGGGGACGCGCATGGATAAGGGGCAGATTGGGGCGGGTTGGTGCAGGGCGGGGGGGTGAGGCGGAGCAACCGCTTCGACGCGAGCCAGGCGAGGCAGAGAGCTGAGTGGAGACGATGCGAAGGCCAGAGCGAGGGCAGAGAGCTGAGGTGGAGAGGATGCAAGGCAGAGCGAAGGCACGAGAGCTGAGTGGAGAGGAGCAAAGGCACGAGCGCAGCAGAGAGCTGAGTGGAAAGGAGCAAGGCAGAGAGCTGAGTGGGAGAGGAGCAAGGCAGAGCGAGGCAGAGAGCTGAGTGGAGAGGAGCAAGGCAGAGCGAGGCAGAGAGCTGAGTGGAGAGGAGCAAGGCAGAGCGAGGAAGAGGCTGAGTGGAGAGAGCAAGGAGAGCGAGGCAGGAGCTGAGTGGAGAGGAGCAAGGCAGAGCGAGGCAGAGAGCTGAGTGGAAAGGAGCAAGGCAGAGAGCTGAGGGGAGAGGAGCAGGGCAGAGCGAGGCCAGAGAGCTGAGTGGAGAGGAGCAAAGGCAGAGCGAGGCAGAGGAGCTGAGTGGAAAGGAGCAAGGCAGAGAGCTGAGGGAGAGAGAGCAAGGCAGAGCGAGGCAGAGAGCTGAGTGGAGAGGAGCAGGCAGAGCGAGGCAGAGAGCTGAGTGGAAGAGGCAAGGCAGAGCGAGGCAGAGAGCTGGTGAGACGAGCAAGGCAGAGCGAGGCGGCGCGAAGAACGCGCAGAGGGTGACGGGGCGGGATGGTGTGGGCGTGGCCAGTCGCGCCGGCGCCGTGCGTCGCGTGTCCGTCCTGGGAGAGCGCAGGTGGGCCGAATGCCGCGTGTCCGGCCGCCGGCACGTCCTCTCGGCCGGCGTCTCGTCTCGCGCCTCCGCCGACGCGGCGCGACCCGGCGCGGCGCGGCGCAAGGGAACAATGCCCTGTGCACCCCCCCCCCCACCCGCCAGACGGCACCGCCCGCCCGCCGTTTACGAGTAATCCTAGCGGCGCACGCAGCCCGAGCACAATGGCGTTATGAATGGACGCACGCCCACCTGCCGCCCCGCTTTCCCACGCGGCCACCGCCCGCCCGGCCGCGGCGCCACGCGGTTCGCTCCCTGGACGCGCGGGCAGCATCCGGCGCAGTGAGAGCGCCTTTTTCATTCATAAGACTGCCGCTGCATTCGCGTCAGTCTGCGCAAATGTCGCGCGCTTGCTTTTTTTCATTTGCACGTGTTATAGTTTCTAGACTATCCCAAGTCCTTTTTGTTGAAAGTGTCACAGACATCGTGCCGTGAATACAATTGTAGTTGGAAGAGGAACGGCGAACTGTATCTATCTTTTGACTAAGCGCAATATTGAGTATCTGTATTCATTTCTCGAAATTTGTTCCTTGCGCATTGTTATTATGTAGCTCATATAGCTGTGGAGTCTCTACAGTTGCATAATAATATAACTACAATTTACTTCATTATATTAGTGATGTGAAGTGAAGGCTGGCACGGTGAAATGGTGCACTATATATTATTAATTTTTTAAAAATTAACTCATCTCTTGTAATTTATTGTACGTCAATGTAAGCTTAATGCATGTTAAGATTTTCTGATTAATTGCAGAATTAATAATAAATCTAATCTATTAAGGCGGCTCGACATTTCCGTATTCGGCAAATAGCGAGCGATTGCACTCCGAATCCGGAGTAGTGTGAATGGGTTGCTTGCTGTTTGTAGAGCGACGAACATTCGGTGCTCGCCCTAACCACCGCGTGTCTGTCTTCTCGACACATCCAAGGAAGAGAACGTTCACCTAGCAGATCAGCTGCTTTTGGTTGGGCGAGAAGTCGATAACTTCTCGACGAATGCTGAATGCGTGGAGCCGCCTTTAGCCAAATGATGGTTGCCGGATTGTTGTGACGTTGACAACTGATGAGTAGTTCATTGAATTCTTTGTAGTGTTTTGGAGTTCCCTACGAACTAGGACGAAACATCCCCAATCTGGCTTGTTTCAGAAGATAGCATTTCACTCAGTGTCACTTCGGGCGCATTATCAAAATCGGAATGGATTGCATTATCGAAGTCGAGAAGTATTCGTAATACAAAGTTGATTATTTCATATTATAATTATTTTATTTTCGAAGAAGATAATTCCGAATGAAATAATTATATTTACTGAACACTCGCTTTGTCTTTATACATCAAGTCTCACAAGGCTTTGATGCAACATACCAAGCTAAATGAAATTTGAAGTATATTTTTCGCTGAAACAATGGATATATCTAGGATGGAACTAGAAAAAAGAACTCTCGAAAACATTTGTAAAAATACGTTTGGAAGACAATCCAATATTTTGTTTTCGAAACACCAGCGAAAAAATGTTGATACCAAACTAATATTTCAACAGAAGACATTCATTTTATCTGAAAAGATTCCAGAGCCGCGAAAATAAATTGCTCTGCCACACAATAATTATCTTTAAGAACTAACCTATTGACTCCCATCAAGTGAAGCGAATGAAAACCAACTCGGAACGTTAGTGGCGAGAATGGGCGACCCAATAAGCGTCTCCTAAGAGAGCTCCTGTTATTTTCCACAAACGAATGTCGCGTTCCCGTTATCTTGAAATATTCTGTGAAAAACACATGCGAGCAAAGGGCGCAGCGAACTCTTATCTCCACCGCCCCTTGTCGTCAGCCACTCGTTTAAACGGAAATATTGAGGATGGTCAAAGTTTTTATGAAGGAAGCCTTACATCTTGTGTCGTCCCTCGGAGATTATTCTGCGAAGCAGCTACTGCTGCTTTATCGGCGGAGCGAAGCCCCCGACTCCTTCGAAGAAACACAGCGTCGATGTCGTTTAAGAAAAGGAGTCTCCCCCAGGGGCTTTTTTCGCCTCCACTTAACAAATTATCTGAGCCGTGCGACAGATAGCTACCGGCACCGGGGGCTCGGGGTGGCGCTGGAGGGCGGAGGGCGAAAATTGGGGCGAAGACAGAGCGCTCGCAGAGGGCGCCGCCGGGGGAGGGGCCGCTTGGTCGGGGAGGGGGCGGGCCGAGCGGCCGCAACGCCTCCGCCCTGCCTTCGCCTCCACTCTGCCCCCTCTCGCCTTTGCGAAGGGCGGGGCGCCGGGATGAGCCAGGGGTGGAAGCCCAGCTGAGGTGCGGGATGGAGGCAGGGACGTGCCAGCGAGGAGAAGGGACGGGATGGGGCAGGGATGAGGCAGGACGGAAGTGGAGAGGACAGAGCAGGGTCGAGAAAAGTTACGGGGCAGCGACGGAAGCAGGAAGGGACGGGTAAAGGGACTGAGGAAAGGACGGGAGCATAGATGAGGACAGGAGCGGAGACTCGGTGAAAAGAAAGGTGGCAGCAGAAGCTAAGTAGGGCGGTGTTATGGCGGTACGGATGAGGGGCGGAGGCAGAGCGGTGGTGGGGTGAAGGCATGGTGGAAGAGGAGCTGCGGCGGGGCGGAGGTAGGACGGTGGCCGGGTGGAGGCGGAGCTCGGCGAGCAGTGCGGGTTGATGGGCGAGCGGAGGTGGGTGTGGGGGTTGACGGGGGCGGAGGCAGTGTTGGTAGCGCCGTGACGAGGGCGGAGGCGCTGGCGGGGTCGGGTGCGGGGTGGCAGCGATGAGACGGGGCAGGCGGAGAGCAAACGAAGAGCAGGGCGGCGGGGCGTGGGCGACACTAATTAGGCTGCCGTCGGTGAAAAACAGAAGACAGACGCCCGCACGTCGCCGGCCGAAGGGAAGCCCACAGGCATCGCCCCTGTCACTCGGGCGAGGGCTCTGGAATTTCTCCCTCGGCGGCGGCGCATATGCGCGCGTGTTGGGTTACCAGGAAACGCGCATATGTGAAATGCCAGGAAAAAAATCGCGAAAAGGCTTCGTTATTTATTTTCACTCTGCACATGGTAAAATTCCCCCAAATTGGGCGATGGGTAACATTTCGGAAACAGTTTTGGGACAACGACTGGTCTAAGTGACATATTGTCTCGGAAAATAATTTAGTCTGCACTTTCGAAACGAGACACCTCCATATGAATTGCTCCACATTAATGTTGAAACCATACCAAAAATTCTACAATCAACAAAAATTACCATTTTCGTGTATTTGTGAACAGATTTCCAGTTTCTCCCTCTTCAATTTTTTTTAGTTTCTTTTCACCTGCGAGATAATTTTTTTGCCTTAGTTTGCAGTATGTGTATTTCATTGGAAATGTGCAAAATGTTTTGACTCCTTTTCCCCAAAAAATTATAGAATTGTATTTGTAGGTTTCTTATCAGTTCTGTATAATATTTTCTTGGGGTAAAATGGGGAGAAATTTTGTTAACTGGAGGTCTGACTTCAATCACTTATTTAAAGAAATACATAATTTTTAAAAAATACAGAAATTAAAAAACAAACGCACGTCATTATTTGACATATTACTACCTTAATTTCATCATATTCCATTAGTCCTGAGATTGCATTACTTATTTTCTACACCTATTTCTCCCAAATTTTCTCGAAAGTATGCGGTCAATTCAAACGCGAGAGGCGTTGCCTGAACATACTCCATTGCATGCCAGCCTCAGCTTCAGAGGTGAACGATAATTCTGAAGCCTGATTGGGCATTGGATTGCAGGTGGGAAAGTCCGTCACACTTTAAGTGCCAGATTTCAACATTATTAACATACCTGAAGTCACATTGTAACTTACCTTTCCGGTAGAGCTTCTCCAATGATGTTTTCATAACACCCTTAAAACGTCGATTAGTCGAGCGCAAAAAATTTCTCACGCCTGCTGTATTGAGCACCTTATCTGAAATGAGACCAAAATACTTCAAAAATTCAAAGAGAACCCAGTTTACTGCAGATGTTGCAACATTTGAAATTTATAACATTCAACAGAAAACTGTCACTGAAAATTGGTTGACTCTTTATTGTACAAATAATATTACAAATAAAAATGTAGTTTGGAATAGTTACGGCAACTACTAGTATAATAACGAAAGTATGAAAAACTCGAGTATGGAGTTCCATTTCGAAAATTTTCTAAGCATGCTCTTCAAGTACGGAAGAATACAGACAAAAACTATACAAATACGGGTTTGATTTGCCCGAGTATTGTGTCGATTTATGCACTTCAAACAATATCCCTTATTTTCTCTTCACCGGCCAAATCTCATATATAGGTTATAACTATAGTTATAACTAAAGTCAGGATGACTTTAGTTATATGACTAAAGTCAGTTCTATTCATCAATTAAATCAAACTTGCAAAGGATATAGTCTAAAAACGTTAAAAATGAAGACCAAAACAATGGCATTTGTGGGAAAGCACCTATACGCACCAAAATAATTTTGAAAAATATGATGCTGGAAGAAATTAGCCAATTTTAATATTTGGGCTACAATATAACGTTCCTCACAGAAATGGAGTTAGAGGAAAATGTTCATAAATACCAGAATATATGCGGAAATATTCGGCGAACTCTTAAAGATAAAAACACGTAGAGATACTCTAATGAGGATATATAAAGTAATGTCAGTCCCGCCTCTGTTGTTCGGAGGTAACTGCTCGATTGTGACGGAGAAAGATAAACAGGCCTTACAGCCTGCTGAAATGAAATTCTTGAGATTTGTAAAAAAATGTACCAGACTAGATAAACTCAGAAATGAGGAAATTCGAAAAGAATGAATACGTTCAAGCAATCAATGACATGATACAATGCTACAGACTGGAATAGTTACAATATGTGAAAAGAATGGAGGAGACTCGCATTCCAAAGCAGGAGTTTAAGTATCGGCCTCAAGGCAGAAAAGATCCAGGTAGACCCCTAAAAAGATGGAATTCTTAGAATCCGGAACAGGTCATAGACTTATACTTGAAGTGGAGAAGGAGAAGAAGAAGAAGATGAAGAAGAAGAAGATGAAGAAGAAGGAGAAGAAGAAGAAGAAGAAAGTATAACTATTAATAATACAAAGAAAGATAAAAAACCAAGAAAAAGCAAGAAAGAGACAGAAGTCCTAGTTTCGGAATGCATTGTTTTTTAGAAACGGGGGATTGGAAAGCGACATAGCGAAGGGGAACGCGGCCAGGACCCCTATCTGCTGGGACATGCAAGGCGCATGCGCTCGCTTTCGAAAGCGTGATAAGGCTAAAGGGTGACGGGGGCCCGTATCGCGCCGCATGGCGGCTCCCGTCGTGTGCAGGTGCACGGCGATAGCGCCCGCACGCCCAGCGACCAGCGCGAAAGCGGTGTGGAGCTTCCCACGGCGCCCAAACACTTTTTTTTCTCTCTTTGCTCTTTTTTTGTCAAATCCCCCCCACAGGGAGAGAGATGGGGACGCGGAGACGGGAGACCAAACTGGGTGCTTTCCGGCTTATAGCAGCTTTTCACTGTTATAACAAGCGAGGGGGCGTGACGTAAGAGTCACGTGGGCTCGCCTATATAACAGCGTGTACGGAGCCAGTAGGCAAGGTTCTGGAGACGGTGGGAAGAACCTCGTGCGTGTGCACAAAACTTGGCGCCTAGACGGTGCATATCGAGCCAGGCTCGCGAGGCTGGAGTCATTAGTTTGAGAAGCCTGCGGACTTTATGTCCTTGGTGACTGCGGTCACGGGGGAGCGATGCTGTGTGCGTGTCCGAGGTGAAGAGGGTTGAGTGCCACGGTTCACGCCGATTCTCAATCGGATAAGATCGCTCCTGCGATCGAGGCAACCAGCCGTTGGTGCGCCAGAACGGACTTTGTGTCCAGCGTGACATCCGTCACGGAAGCTAGGCTTTGTGCGCGCTTCAAAAGTAGCAGTGCGAATGCCACATACAAAACCATCTTCAATCGGGTTTTGGATCGCTCCCGCGATCAGGGGATAGTAGGTCTATCAGAGCTAGGGTTTTAAGTAGATTATTAAGTGTATATATTTGTTTTTGTTTTCTTGTTAATAAATATATTTGTTATATACGAAAGCTCTGTGTCTGTGGTCGCGTGTGAGTATCATGAGTACACTAGTATGGCCGTCAACTAACGTACTATCTAAAAAGCGGCGCTTGCCGTTTTTCTAGATTAAAAAAAAAGTTTAACTTACAAATGTCACGTTTTGTTTGATTTTTGTTATTTGTAATTTTCTGTGTAAATGATCACACTTCAATCATTCACCACTTCGCATGATTTGTATTATTTGATCTGCGCATGAAATTACTTCATTCATCGATTTATTCGTCATCGTGTATTTACATTTGCCTATTAGCTCACTTACGCTCACTCGGCGTACGGCCCACTGAACTCTAAATAGAGTCGTACACTATCTCCTGCTTGCATAAGAATCAGCTCAGAAGCATTCGAATCCTCGAATCATCGGCTTTTGAAAATTACTCCTAATGTGTCATCGTGAATTTTCGCGCCGCCTTTGAATAATCACATGTACACGGTACAAACAGTTTTTGTTAATCAAAATAATTAAAGATCACTGGCGATAAACAAGAGTAGAGAGATAAAGGAAATTCTCTCGCCTCTCCCACTCGTACGCATCCCTTCACTAGAAGAATTTACATTTCTTTCTTCCAAACAAGTAATTTTTGGTAATTAAATAATTCAATAGATTGTGAATGTGTTCTTACATTTGTCACAAGTTTTAATTTCGCTCATTTGTAATACGCAGGAAAGGCATTTCATCTAACGCAAATGGCTCTTGAAATCTTATAATTTATTACGTGTTTTGATTATTATTATTATTAACTATTATTATTATTATTATTATTATTATTATTTTGGTCGCGAAGTTTGATATCCTAGTGACAGGGAAAGCAAGTACTTGATACCTAGTACACAGTCATTATCTCGGGGGCAAGTGCACGTGAACCTTTCTTGAATGTAGTTAGCACTTGTTATGCAAAATTCAATTTTTACACCTCCATGGTTGTTCCATATCTCTTGTCTTTCCATCCGTGATCGTGCAAGACAGTGCCGGCACGTGGTGCCTTAGCGGATCTCGATATCCCCGGATCGACTAATTTATTATATTACTAATATTTCTCTTCTTATATTATTACTATTTTATTACTATTATTATGACTATTATTTATTATTATTATTAATATTTATTATTATTATTATTATTACTTCTTATATTTTTGGTGTCTTTTGGTTTCAATATATTTGAGTTGTTCTAAGATGTTTCTTTTATCCGTCTGTTTAAGATATTTATGGTTTATTACTATTTTGCATCATCACCACACCAGTTCGTTTATTCTTATTCGAATAGGGCATTATTGTATTTGTTGTGTTCATTTATTTCCTAGTCGCCGTCGAGAAAGTTTCTTAACACTGAATCAAGCAGGCACAGATGTACTAATACACAACAAATAAATAGAAAATAATGTACCAGAAGACGGTCCTATTTTTATTTTCCCATTTTACAATCGCAAGTTTGAAATGAACAATATAATAGCTAAGGGATGAAAGGGATGATACAGAAGGGATGAGGTATGGAGGACCGGAGATGCGGGAGCCAGGTCGGTCCGGAGAGTGACGGGGGTGATGGAGGGCTGTGCGCTGGTGAGGGAGTGCGAGGGGCGCGCGAGGAAGACTCGGCGGGGGCGGGGCGTCCACAAGGGCTGGTTGACGGTTCCCGGGTGGGCGGCGCACAAATCAGCGCCGATGGCGCTCACATAGGCCTGCTTTGTGCGCCGGGCGGCGCGGCGCCTCGATGTGTGGGCGGCGTTTCGCGCGCGCTGCACGCCCGCAGCGTGTGCCCACCGAGG
>BOPP01000096.1:3713657-3727457 GCA_017312745.1 Gryllus bimaculatus | reverse complement strand
CCAACCATACCCCCGCCCCCTCCACACACACACACCAGTATCCGTGTAAGGCGGTAATTTATTTTCTTTTTGGGGGCAGACAATCTGCGCACCGCAGCCTATCTGGCTTTTGTTGCGAATAAGGGGGAGAGATTCAACTTAATTAAAGTTAATCTTACACCTAACTTACAGCTAGTGTAACGTATTAGCCACGCGTGCCTCATGGCATCTATTTGGGGACGCTTGTGCGATTAGTCCGCCACAGGAAGTAGGGTTTTTCCGTAAAGGGAAGAACGCGGAGACGGGAGACACAAAGCTTTGGTGTCTTCCGGCTTATAGCAGCTTTTCACTGTTATAACAAGCGAGGTGGCGTGACGTAAGAGTCACGTGGGCTCGCCTATATAACAGCGTGTACGGAGCCAGTAGGCAGATTTCTGGAGACGGTGGGAAACCTCGTGCGTGTGCACAAAACTTGGCGCCTAGACGGTGCATATCGAGCCAGGCTCGCGAGGCTGGAGTCATTAGTTTGAAGAAGCCTGCGGACTTTATGTCCTTGGTGACTGCGGTCACGGGGGAGCGATGCTGTGTGCGTGTCCGAGGTGAAGAGGGTTGAGTGCCACGGTTCACGCCGATTCTCAATCGGATAAGATCGCTCCTGCGATCGAGGCAACCAGCCGTTGGTGCCCCAGAACGGACTTTGTGTCCAGCGTGACATCCGTCACGGAAGCTAGGCTTTGTGCGCGCTTCAAAAGTAGGAGTGCGAATGCCACAATCAAAACCATCTTCCAATCGGGTTTTGGATCGCTCCCGCGATCAGGGGATAGTAGGTCTATCAGAGCTAGGTTTTAAGTAGATTATTAAGTGTATATATTTGTTTTTGTTTTCTTTTAATAAATATATTTGTTTATACGAAAGCTCTGTTGTCTGTGGTCGCTGTTGAGTATCATGACGTCAACAGACGGATAGAGATAATTGTGGCACGACCGTAATCAGAATCTCACGGGGGGAGGAGCTAAGTGCACACCAACTATCAAACATAATTGTGGCAGCGGTAATCGAATCCCACGGGGGAGGCAGGATAGTGCCCACCAAATATAAACATAATTGTGCAGCGTATCGAATCCCACGGGAGGAGAATAGATCCACACCAAAATATAAACATAATTGGTGGGCAGCAGTAACGTATCCCACGGGGGAGGATAGATAACGACCAACTTAGACATAATCGATGTCAACGGTAATCAACATTCTACGCAGAGAGCAATAGTGCAAATTAACTATAGGCATAATTTAGTGGTAACGTGTTTGGCCAGTGCGTGGCGGGATGTCGACGAATAGACTATAAATTACGCTACTACGCAGACGGGAGCCGAGAATCAGGCGAGCAGACGGCCCAAGCTCACCAAACGCCGAAAGGCAGGAAGGAAGGACGTCTCGAGGCATCCGGCTTTGACAGAATCACAATTCACAAGATCCGCGTAAGTATAGTTATCTGCAGTTGTTTAAGCTCAGTTCAGGTTTTAATTATGGCTTATTACCGAGATTCGGTGAAAGAGTGTAGTGCACGTGGCACATAGGAATAGGACTCGAAGCTCACAGGTGGGGAAACTTTAGCTGTAGTTAAGAAAGATTGATAGAGGCAGCAATCCCATTACGAGGAGGAATTTGTGAAAGCGGATAGCTCAGGCCCATTAAGATCAAAAAGAACGGAGAGAAGGCCGAACGGAGCCAACGGAATCTCCGAGAGGGAAAGAGCCGAACGGAATTAGAAAAAGAGACGCGCGTTTCAATTAGAAAAACTTAGGATAGAAAGTGTTGAACAGGCGTAGAGCTATGCCGCCAGCCTTGAATCGAGTGGTTAAAGTGTCAGATCGATTAAATCAGGTTATGAGTTCGTTTTAAGGCGAAAACGAGACATAACAGCCTTTCTGAATGTGTTCAAAGTCAAGGCCGAACAATTAGAAATTCTCGGAAGAAAGACGTGGTGCAAAATTTATGGATGCTCCCACATCAATTAATGTGCGTCGCTTACCTTAGAAGGCAAGTAGGAGGATAGAATCTGCCGAAATTAAATATAGGTATTGGAAATTATAGATATCATATGCCGAGAAGTTTCGACATTGTTCACTGAAACATGTAAAAGCTCGCAAATTATTACTGGAATTTATACGCCGAGGAATTGCAAAATTATTGTAAGAGTGAGGTAGCTGGATTAGACATCCATACTGTTAAGAGTTAATGAATCTTAATTGTAACGGATCAACTGAAACGCCGAGTGCCTACGAATCAAAGAGCATTTTTATTGATGAGTGTGGGAATTAAGGTACCTCTGGAGTTAGCTCGTAAGCCTAGATAATTATGAAATAATAGGGCAGCGGAAAACGGTCCACATTTAAAACCAGTACAGGAAACGGAAGCCTGCAGCGGAACATGTAGCGAGCGCGAGCAGCCGATGTCAGAAGCATTTTGAAAGTCAGGAAATTCAGGCGGTAAGAAAAACCGATGTCAGGGCGCCGCTTATGAGAAGCCAGAACAGCGGAATGTTAAGTTGTGGTTTCGGTCGATCACATGACGTGAATGCACGCAGCCGCCGCGTAGGCGGAAAGGATAAATCATGGTGACCAAACCGGCTAGGGAACTGCTTTTACACGCATCGTGAGTGAGGGCAGATTAACGGTGATAGCCGGGGAAATTCTGAGGGGACTCAGCGCGCCGTTGATATTATAACGAGAAATTCATTAGCGACAAGAATTTGACGGGGAGAAAGCGTGGGATTTGCAGCCACTGGATTGCCTCAGCTCCGCAATCTCCCAGAGCAGAAGTCGAAGATAGAAGACGACCGTCCTCGGAAAGGTCGTCACGAAAGCTGCTGTCTACCTGAGAATGTGTGACAAGATATTACTTATTAAGTAATCGAACAGTCCGTTTTGGAAGAAGTAAAGGCAGGATTTATTGAGGCCACACGTAGTTGCAATGCGGAACTACTCGTGTCCAAAGCGCCTGAAACGGCGCCATTGAGCGTTTTGAGGGGAGGTGGCAGCTCGAGCCGGGCAGAACTTCAGGTAGCGAGCAGGGTAGCAAATGCAGATCAGGAAGTCCGGAGCAAAGATTAGTGAAAGGGATGCAAGTGCCAGTGTATGAATCCCCAAGTTAATGAACTCATAAATGTTTGGCCAGATGAGTTCGCCGCGTCACAACAAATTGGACAGGGAGATTAAAGATATATGACACTATGAGCATGTGAACCTAGAAACAGGGCGAGATGCGTATTTCCATGAAAACAGTATTTTGTATCGTCCAACACAGCAACGCCAGTGAAAATTTTACATATTATGTGCCACTAAATATCGGGCAGCCATTCTGAAAGTGTCCATCGAAAACCGCAAATGCTCACTAGGGTGCCACTAAAGCAAAGCCAGTATGTCATATTTTTTGGCCTCGTTGTTTCCAGATATGGAGACATATGTGACATCTTGTATGTGTGTCAAAGTAGCAGGCCAAATGATCGAAAAAAGGCATCCTTAGTTTTAGTACCCCGGCCATAAACGAAGTTTTGGCAAAATCATATCGAGACGTGTGGGTCTCTTCCGGAAATTTGTAGAGGTAACATAATTCATTTCTTACTCCAATTCATCTTAGCGAACAGCTAGAGACACCTGAGACATTTGGTAGCACGTGTTTCTAATATTAGAGAAAGCGAATTGCAGTGTGCAGCGAGCAATGTAAAAATGCACGGAAGATGTGCAACTACCCTGGGGTACATTGGTTGTAATGGCATTTTGCGGCCAGTAGAGGCCAAGGTGAAAACAATTAAGGAGCATCCTATACCACAAACAAAAAAAACAAGTGCGTGCTTTTTCGGGCTGCCGGGGTATTACAGGAAATTTATTCGATAGCGAGTATCTCAGCACCATTAACGGACTATATTGCGAGTCGCGAACGGCAGAGAAATGCGGAGGGCTAACACTGAGTTGGATCACTTGATTGTATTGTATCGAAATCTAAGAAAGAAATTATTGTTATATATGTAACGAGTGCTTTTTGAAAGTGTATTGTATGTGAATGTTGTGTATTTTGTGTTATGTACAATTATTGGGGTCTAGTGAACTCTGATAGCATAGAAAGTTCAGGTGTGTTGTAAAAAGTTTGTTGTTGAATGCATGACGCAAGTAAATTAATGACGTGTAGATAAAATTTTGTAATAATTGTAAAATTAGTACGGCAGATTTTAAAAAATGTTGAAATTAATGTATAGTTAGTAAAATTAGAGTTTTAGGAATTTAGTTTTTGTATATGTAAATTGTGTATATATATGTAAATATATGTAGACTGGGAGTTTGCTAAATGTAAAACATAGAACAGGTTAAGTTCATTACTTTGCCAAGTTCACGAGTTTAGATTGCGTGGACGAATTTTTATTGTGGATGTCTCCTGCATAAAAATTTCTAAAATGATAAGGAGATGTATGTAAACGATTAGCCAAGCGTGCCTCATGATCTATTTGGGACGCCTTGTGCGATAGTCTCGCCACAGGAAGTAGGGTTTTCCGTAAAGAAAAGAACCGAGACGGGAGACACCAAAGCTTTGGGTGTCTTTCCGGCTATAGCAGCTTTTCACTGTTATAACAAAGCGAAGGGGTGGCGACGTAGGACGTCACGTGGCCCTCGCCTATATAACAGCGTGTACGGAGCCAGTAGGCAGGTCTGGAGACGTGGAGAACCTCGTGGCGTGTGCCCACAAAACTTGGCGCCTGACGGTTGCATATGCGACAGGCTCGCGAGGCTGAGTCATTAGTGACGAAGCCTGCGGACTTTATGTCCTTGGGTGACTGCGTCACGGAGGGACGATATCTTGTGCGTGCCCAGTGAAGAGTGGTATCTCTCTCTTTGCTCCCCCTCCGCCCCCGACCTCCGCCCACGCCCTCGCCGGCGCGCACACGTGGACCAAGGGTGGCGGCCGCCCCAGGCCGGGAGGTCGCGCTCCCGGGCAGGACGAGCAGCTCCTTTCTATTTACAGTCGCCTGTCTTTTCCGGAATTGGAGAGCTTATTTCCAAAGTTTGTGTTTCTTGAAAATACTACGTCACTTGGGAAATAAGCCTCTTCGTTGCACATGACAATGGGTTTGTTGAATATCTTTCCATCATTTTCTTTTGCTGAGAGAGTTCAGAGAAAGACCTGATGTCACTGCAGTCCCTTTGACAGCGAGGTTCTAGGTTCGCTTCATCGCTTTCCAATATTTGTTCCAACGTATGATTCGTCGCTTTCCAATATTTGTTCATTCATTCTCTGTTCCCCTATTCTTTCTTCTGTTCAAATTGCTCGAGTACGTCTTGCTAATTCATATTTTTCTCTTGAAAACCCAAATTCTTTTCCTCTTCAAATATCATCGTTAGGGTGTTTAGAAAACTAAAGAAATTATTGCTATGTGTTTAGAGCATTGCTCTGTCATAAATTATATTTTGATGCACAATAGTCACAGCAGAAATGTCGTTATAGTTAAAACCTTTGACATATTGTAACCATGAAACCATTGTAACAATGAAACTTGGAAATTTGATTATTTAGATGCAGAAGCGTCTCCGATTATTGGAAATCAATATATTTACTAAAATATTAGTATGTGGAATTCTTATCATTAAGTCATTTATGAGCAATTCTTCGTGTTATGATTATGTTAGCTGTATCTTGCAGAGGAAAATGTTAGGGGGGGGTCATAAAGCAAATAATTCTTATAAAACAGGTTGAAGCAAAAGAGGTTGGGAATACCTGCATCCAGACTTATTTACATTGAGTAGACTGAAATAATCAAACCTGGGGAGTTACTGCAAGCCAGTAAAAAACATGCATTGCCAAATATAAATGCGAGTAATTTACTTCTTTCTGACATTCCAGAAAAAATTCTCCAAAATACAAGTACTATTATTTCTTTTATTCATTTCCTTTATATTTATTCACATGAAAATACGATCATTGGATTTAGACACATTTTTTTTTCTTTTCCACAACATTAAACCTAGTGTGTGAAATATTTTTTTGATTCATACCGCCTGAGATGATCTCGTTTTCTGTGCAACCGCCGCTGCACTTTGCGAGAAGTTAACTGGACTTATTAGAAGCAATATCTCATCACGAAATTCTGTGAAAAGATACAGGAAGCCCATGTGTTTCCAGAAATTCCGAAAAACATGCTGTTAATAATGCAAGGCAGTAAAAGAGCACGAGCAGCGTCTTAACAAAATGGATAAAAAGCCGCCCGAAACATTGCACCTGGAACCTTGTGCAAAAATCGGAATGGAGCCAGAGAACTGTACATGGCGTTTGGCCACTGCCCGTTGTTGTTCCATTTGTTTAACATTCGATCTTTTATGACATCTTCAGGTTTTATTTTCTGAGAGAGAGGAGAGAGAATGGAGAAGAAAAGGAGAGAGAAGAGAGGAAGAGAGAAGAGAGAGAAAGAGAGAGAGGAAGAGAAAGAGGAGAAAGAGAGAGAAAGAGAGAGAAAGAGAGAGAAAGAGAGAGAAAGAGAGAGAAATGAGTAGGAGAAAGGATGAGAGAAAGAGAGAGAAAGAGAGAGAAAGAGAGAGAAAGAGAGAGAAAGAGAGAGAAAAGAGATGAACAAGAGAGAACAAGGAGAAAAGGTAAGAGAGAAAGAGGAGAGAGATGAGAGAGAGAAAGAGAGAGAAAGAGAGAAAGAGAGAGGAAAGAGAGAGAGACAACGACGAGAGGAAAGAGAGGAAAAGGAGAAAAAAGAGAGAGAGAGAGAGAGGAGAGAGAGAGATGAGAGAGAGAGAGAGAGAGAGAGAGTATAACTAAAAAAGAAATACACCACCAATCTCGATATTTTGACGAAAAGACATATCGTTGTGTATGAGAGGGATACCTTCAAACACTCATTTACACGAATTCTTACGCTATAAAGTGTGTTGTGTGTGTGTGAGTGTGTGTGTATATTCAACGCCCCCCTCGTGTTTCCCCTAAAACACGCGGTTGGAGTCGAAATGCTTTCATAGCTATCACATAAGCGACGAGGATCGGAAAATCAATTTACTTTATGAAATCCAATCATAAGTGAGCCTAAAATTGTAATGCTAAAGGGCATTTCTTTTTCAAATTTGTTTGAAAATGTTCTTGATATCATTGGGGGTCTCATTTATTGTTCTAGAAAATTGACTTTACCAAAAACTGCATTAATAACAATCAGCATGTACCATTTGTATTATGTGAGTTATTCCACTATGAGACATAAAAGTATATCTGTGGACTTGCAGGAGATCCGACAGTCCCGGATCTCCCACGTTGAGCAGATGTTTTCTCAATTAATGAGAGATGTGGCTTATGATAATGGGGTATCAGCACAATAGGAAATCAGCTGCCTCGGCACCCGTCTGAAATAGTTCATAGAAACTCACAGTATCGACTGACAACTATAACCTCTAAGCTCACGATTGGTCTCCCCCCATGTATAGTAGTGAAGCGAATTAAGTATGTGTAAAGCGACAAGAGAGGACCAGGATGAGGACGGGAAGATCGCGCACGGTCGGTGGCGCATTGGGTAGACATGACATTTGGGTAGACATGACATGACTTTGTGGCATTCACTTGGTCTTGATTGGAGAAAACACGGAAAACTACCGAACAGAGCAGCCGGCCACTAAACTTTCCAGTGATAGGCGTTGAGACACGAACAGTTGTTACCACTGAAGCATTCACAGCCGATTCGGGGTCTCAGAGCAATGTCGTCGCGGTTTGCAATGCTTCAGAAGGGGTCTCGCAATTACACATAAACACGCAGTCCTAGTTTCTTTAATTTGTGAAATGTGTATTTATTTAATTTATTTACTTATTTAATTTATTTACTTAATTAATTTATTAACTTATTTAATTTATTTACTTATTTCATCTATTTACTTGCTTTAATTTATTTAATTTGTTAGTTTATTAATGTATTAATTGACTAGTTTATTTATTTTATTTTGTCTATTTAATTTATTAATTTATTTCCTCATTCTTAACGATTTTTTTTCTCCGGGTGGTTCACCTCCAGACCGCTGCGCGGAGTCTGGTTCCCGCGCCGCCACCCGAGATGCACCGAGGTGAGGGAGCAGACTTCCTGAACAGGTTGCAACGGCGGCGCGGTTCGCGCCCCGCAAAAACGCAGCCTCTCTTGGGAGCCCTCGGCGCTGCTCGCGACAAAAAGGCTGCTGCCCTGGGAGCGAATTACAGCGCACGCTCGATACATAACAATGGCAGGCTGTTTTATCGCGTGGCATACTATTTAATCCAAGTGTTTTCCTGTTTCCCACGCTATCGTTTGCGTCAAAGCTGATGCGTGTACGAACAATCCGTATTGAAATGATTGGTAATTCAGTAGAAAGAGGTAAAATTAATGAATAATTCCAAAGTATAACGTACACAATAATATGAAAAATGTGATATTTGATAAAACACGTAAGTATTCTTTGTTGTTGTTTTTTCATTGAGGGCAGGGAGGTCCTGCATGCATTTTAGTTTCCCTGGGGGTCCGAAATTGTCTAGCTCTTCTACCTTTAGTGGTAGTTGACCTTTAACTGCTCTGAAACTTGCCATGGATACAAGATGCAATGAACAAAACTTCATCAGCCGCCGGTGCAGGGAATAGAATTCTTACTTCCAAAACTGGAGTTCGCAAATTAAACACGGAATGAAGCGGTGGATACCGGCGCTATGCAACGCTGGTACCATTGAAAGGAACCCTGACAGCTGCCCCGCAAAATTAAATACTCCGACAATTTAGATACTTTCGGGAAAGAAACTATGCAAGTAATGAATAAATAGGACTGAGACTGTCGATGCGTCGTCGCTAGACACGAATGAAGCAGTCCAAATTAAGTGACGTGTTGGGAGTCCATGTGGTGCCCATTTAGAATTTCGCAGCAACACAATCCGTGTCGAGGTGAACAAATGACACACATCCAAGAGCTCGCTCGTTATATACAACAATAACAACAATTTGCGATTCCTTTTGGCTGAGAAATATTTCTTTTTCTATTCGGAAACTACTCCAGGAAGAATCGTCGCCGTTTTGGAAAGGAATTCTTAACAGTGCAGATCGGAGAATAGCGACGAGTGAGCGCGTGGCAAAAACGGGCGGCCGAAAGAACAACGCCCTCAATTTGCTGCTTCCGCCTTCGCGGTGGGCTGCGGTCGGCGGCAGCGGCGGCGGTCGCACTCCCGTTCGCACGAGCCGCCACCCACCCACCCACCACCTACCACCCACCACTCGCCGCCCGCCGCCCAACCGCAAGGATTCACCTGTCAAGAGACAGGCCAGCACTTGTATGTTCCTTGAAAAATGTTATCACACACAGTAGAACTAATTAACCCAATAAAACTAGGATGAAGCCCATTCGAATGTGCACTAATTTCGATGACTGAATACATATAAGAAAGGGAGTGGAATGTCAGTTATAGAAAAAATGTTACTTTCAATTATAAAATAAAATTTAACAAACATATGGTATAGATACCTTTAAAAGGTGTACGATTACAAAACGGACACTAAAACGTTTTTGCGAGATGAACGAATCAGCATAATAGTTTCCTGAAATTATACTACTTCTTAAAATTAATACTGTGAACTCGACTAATACTGAATTTAGCGACCACTGTTGGTTCCATAAAAAAGTTGTCTCCTTGTGAGGAGGTTGGTTAAAATAGAAAATCTTTTTTGGTGGGGAGGAGGGCAGGATTTACAGGCATATGTGCAATCTTTCTAATTTCGTTTTTAATAATTATTCATATATCCTTCTCTTGATTAAAAATGAACGTTTAATTCATTTTCAGTTCTAGCATTGCCAACAGTTATCTACGATTTTCCATTTCCTTGTGTAGACTAACTATGTCATTTGTGTATTCATGGCTCCCTCAATATCTTTAGCAACTCAAAAAACACGCTTTTCTCGCACTTACTCACACAACAAAAAACAAACCTAAAAACATGAAGCCATGGGTCTTGGTTGAGAGCTTGGTAAAGATTTCGAACGCAACACAAATAGTCGCATGTGCGGGGGCAAGTCGATAACCCTGACTTCCGCCATTGATAATCTTTTGTACGAGATGTTTTTCCAGAAATGGCCCCGGAATATTGTTACATGATTTTTGCAATACCCCCCTCCCCCCCACCGGCGTTCAGACGCAGGATGAAGCTCGGTGCAGACAGAGCATCTCCGCAAATGACGTTTAGAAAGATCAGGCACTTTTCATTTTCATTACTGAAAATTCTGTGTTTATATAATAGAATGTTTCCTGAAAATGCCTTATAAGAGGTAAATTAAGAAAATGCTAATAAGGGGGTGGTTGTGGCGGGAGAGGTGGTCTGTTACCAGAGGTTACGAGGACGTCATTCAGGGTCTGATTAAGAAAATTCTGTTACTGAGGAGGATGGCCTTTACTAAGAGCGGAGGTGTATTTCAGAGAGCATGTCTGTGAAACGTAATTCAAGGTAATAGAATCAAATGCATATTCATATTACTGTTACGAGAATATGTATGAGCGCGCGCGCTTTGACGATAGGTTTTTTAAGTCATTTATCCATTGCTGATTACAACAGAGAGTATATAGATTTGAACCCATTTTTTTCCACGTTCCCGCGGATTTAACGAAGCCAGATAAGCCTGATCAGCCAGAGGATGTGATACGAATGGTTTCTTTCAGTTTGCGGCGCTTTGGAAATTAGATAATAAAGCTTTCGCTCAAGTCATACTATATTGCGGAGTTGAGATCACTGTTGACTCGTGTTCTTGACCTCCTGGAGGTAAATAAGCGCATCCAGTGATTGACAAGCAGCTTTTTTGTGAATAGAAAAGGATTTCGCGTGTTGCATCAAATGCACTCCTATGTGATATCAAAAATGTTAAAATAATAATTATTATTTATTCGAAGACGCGACTGGTGAGGACCGGCGCGAAATTTATTACGTTGCAGGTGATACATCTGACGTGCAACTTCCAGTCAATAAACAAGAAATCTCATTTGGCGCGGCGCTTGGCAGGAGCTTACAAAAAGACCGATTGATAGATTGAAATCTACAACAAATAAATTGGTAATGTTAAAGATAATTAATTATAATTACTCACTTGCAATTAATATAGTCCCAAAATTTTAATTGTTGGATTTTAAGTTTGATTTCATAAGTATTAATTCGCACTACTTCATGGGAGGATGTTGTAATAACGTAGTATAACAAAATTATAAAAATCGAAATTATAGTGCTTTCATTAATTTCTGAAAAACATCTAAGATCGTCTTCTTTCAGTGCAGTGTAGAATTATTTTTTTAGTTCCATAGAGATTTAGGTACTTTTTTAATATTTTCGTAGTTCTCTAAGATGATCTTCAGTTTCTTAATAATTATAGAATTTTACCAGTAGAAAGACGCTAGCGCGCCTAATGTTCCCGCACGGCAGCGCTGCTACACACTTGTGTGTCTCGGCTAACAATTAAAGTATCGTGTTTCAAATCAGATCGGACATCACATACAGCCCAGATTACATTAAAAAATATCAATTTTGGAGGAAAATCGCTGAGACGCGTTTAACCGGATGACGTTGTTTTTCACAGCCAGGGATAGATAAGAGACTATTAAGAGCATCAGTTCGATTTTTCGTATGAAGACCACAGAAATAATGGATTCTGCTTAAACCAACTGTAGAACGGGATTTTTTTCCCTATGTTTAGTTACTAGATTTTATCCTCATTTTCAGTTACCGAAGAGTTTTTCTGTCGAAGTTGCAGCTTTTTTCGCAGCATTTACGTAACTTTCTCTTCTTGAAAAGTACTTCTTAAGGGAGAAAATAAATGTGAGTATTCCATAAAAACGCGGCATCGGGACTGTTTCCGTAGTGAAGATAAGAAATCTAAAATTACGGGGACGTCAGGGAAGTACACCTAAAAATTGCGGTTCCATTCAAAACGGGTATGTTTGGTCACCGTAGTTAATACAAGAATATAGGAACACAAATTTAGGAACTGCAAATTGAACCGGGCTAAGAAGATGGTTAAGACATCAACTGATGTATTGGCATGCCTCTTACGGGCAAGGTCCAAGGGCTTCGAGTGCCGGGTTGCAGGAGTTTACGACAACTGAGAGGCGCTAGGTCGAATGCAGCCCGCCGTTCTAAAAAGAAATCTAGCAGCTGCCTTAATGCTAATTTGAATGGTATTGCGCAGCTGTTGAGGATATAGCGGAAGCCGACGTGTAGATCGGCGGCCAGATTTCGTCGCCATCCAGCGGGAGAACTCCCACCTCCCTAGGTAAAAAATTCGCACCTACTACACTCAAATGGGAGATGAGAAAATGTGTAAATGAAACGTAAAAATGTACATAAATATGAATGGGAAAACAGTAAGAATATGTAATAAATATGGTAATCCGCTTATATGTAATATTATATTCGACTAATTATTAAACACAGCTTACGTAAATACAAAATTAAAATTATATAAAAAATTTCGAAAAAAAATTTGAGTTGATAAGTAGAAAGATAAAAAATACTGTAATACAAAAAAAAATCCGTCTCACTTATCACATATAGTAGATTGACGCCCCAAACACGAAATATTAATGATCAGCAAGTTGATTTTCCTTTTACAACGTGCGTTCCGCCTAGCGCCCGGTAGGCTTTTGGGCCGGTTTCCTGGCCTGATTGGCACGAGGGAGCGGCGCGAACAGGTCGCATGCAGCCGCGCGACAGAGATATCGGCAACAGCGGCCCAGGGAGGTCATCGGGTGCGAAGGGGCGCGGACCGCTCGATCCCTCGACCCTCGGCGCCCGCACCTTGCAGCGCGGAACGGACGCTCGCCGCCCCTGCACAGTCAACACCAGCAAGCCAGTGGAGCCAGCCCTCCTTTGGCTGCCTCATAACCAGTTGGGGAGGTTTTCCATGTTTCACTACCGTTTTCTTCATCTCCGCTCTTCTTCTTCTTGTCATCTCTTTTTCCTCCTTCATCTTTCTTCTACTAGCGAGCTGTATTATTATTATTTATTTATTTGTTATTATTATGATTGGACGATTTACGAGTGTGATTCTTTCAGGATGATCTTTTCAGCTGTATCCCTGATTCCAAAGGTTGTTAGGCTGTAAGGCGAAGTGCTGAATTATGAAATGATAGGATGATGATGATGAGGCGTGGAGGGACAGATCGCTAAACATGTCGTACGACCATCTCTACGCTGGACTCGAACCTGAGCAGCCTCTGCGGGGCACACAATGGCTTATTATATTATTATTATTATTTATTATTATTATTATTATATTATTATTATATTATTATTATTATTATTATTATTATTATTATTATATATTCCACTTTCTCATCATCTTCTCATATACTTCATTAGGATTTCTTCACTCTTTGTGGATCTCTTTATTTAAAGATCTATTTGGTATTATCCTAAAATTGAGAACTGTTAAGCTGTTCAGCCAATATGGCACAATCAAATAAAATAATTTTGGGTATTTAGTATTTTTAAATGGATCCTTGACTATGACAGCTTGACGGACCATTGTTTCTATATTGTCTTGTTTCCTCAGTAATGGCCGCCTTTACTATTTTGTCGTTTAATAGATATTTGTTTTAAATACTCTCCCCCTCTTTTTGACGCGTGCCTATAATACCGTCATTTCGTCCGCGTCGTGTAATAGTGTTATTACTGGGTTTTAATTTCATAGATTTACTGTAAGCCGCTCGCGTTTTCTCGACGCCTACGCTTTTTCCTTCTGAAACTCCTATTATCCATTTTACTTTTAGTTTGCGCACGGCTCGCTTTTTTCGAGATGCCCT
>BOPP01000096.1:3700214-3713632 GCA_017312745.1 Gryllus bimaculatus | reverse complement strand
GATCTTCATTGCTTTGATATTGATAAAAACGTAAGTATTCTTGTTGTTGTTTTTCATTGGAGGGGCAGGGAGGTCCTGCATGCATTTTAGTTTCCCTGGGGTCGAAATTGGTCTAGCTTTACTTACCTTTAGGGTAGTTGACTTTAACTGCTCTAAACTTGCCATGGATATAGATCATATGAACAAAACTTCAATCAGCCGGCCGTGCAGGAATAGAATTCTATACTTCCACAAACTGGAGTTCGCAATAAACACGGAATGAAGCGGGTGGATTACCTGGCGCTATGCCACGCTGGTACCTCATTGAAAAGGAAACCCTGAAGCTGCCCCGCAAAATTAAATACTCCGGCAAATTAGAAATTTCGGGGAAAGAAATAGCAATATGAGTAATAGGACTGAGACTGTCTGCGATCGTCGTCGCTAGACACGAATGAGCAGGGTCCAAATTAAGTGACGTTTGGAGAGTCCATGTGGAGCCCATTCTAGAATTTCGCAGGCAACACAATCGCTGTCGAGGTTGAACAATGACACACAATCAAGGCTTTGCTCGTTATATACACAATAACAACAATTGCCGTTCTTTTCTGGTGAGAATATTTCTTTTTCTCATTCGGAAAACTATCCACAGGAAGAATGTCGGCCGTTTTGAAAGTGAATTCTTAACAGTGCAGCATCGGAAGAATAGCCGACGATGTGAGCGCGTGGCAAAAAACGGGCGGCCGAAAGAACAACGCCTCATTTGCTGCTTCCGCTTCGCGGTGGGCTGCGGTCCGGCGGCAGCGCGGCGGTCGCACTCCCGTTTCGCACGAGCACGGGCACACCACCCAGCACCTACCACTACCACCCACACTCGCCGCCGGGCGCGCCCAACGCAAGATTTCCACTGTCAAGGGACAGGCAGGCCTTGTACGTTCCTTGAAATAATGTCACCACAGCACAGTAGACTAATAACCAATAAAAATAGGATGAGCCATTGAATGTGCACTAACATTTCCGATGACTGAATACATATAAGAAGGGGGAGTGGAATGTCAGTGTATAGAAAAAATGTTACTTTCAATTATAAGATAAAAATTTAACAAACATATGCGTATAGTATACCTTTAAAAGGTGTACGATTAAAAAGGACACTAAACGTTTTGCGAGATGAACGAATCAGCATAATAGTTTCCTGAAATTATAACTACTCTTATAAATATCGATACTGTGAACTCGACTAATACTGAATTTACGCGACACTGTTGGTTCATAAAAAGTCTGATCTCCTTGTTGGAGGAGGCTCTGGTTAAATAGAAATCATTTTTGTGGGGAGGTAGTGGCAAGGATTTACAGGCATATGTGCAATCTTTCTAGATTTCGGTTGTGTATATAGTGATATTCCATTATATCACTTCTCCCTTGATTAAGATGAACGTTTTAATTCATTTTCAAGTTCTAGCATTGCCAACAGTATCTGACGATTTTCCATTAAATCTGTGTGTGACTAACGATGTCATTTGTGTATTCAATTGGCTGTCCTCAAGTATGTTAGCAATCAAAACACGCTTTTCTTCGCACTTACTCACACAAAGACAAAAAACAAAACCTAAAAACATGAAGCCATGGTCTTGGATTGAGTGAGCGTTTGGTAAAGATTTCGAAGCAACACAAAGATAGTCGCATGTGCGGGGAAGTCGATAACCCTGACTTCCGCATTGATAAGTCTTTTGTACACGAGATTTTTTCCAGAAATGGCCCGGAATATTGGTTAAATGATTTTTGCAATACCCCCCTCCCACCGCGATTCAGACGCAGGATGGAAGCTCGTGCACAGAGCATCTCGCGCAAAATGGACGTTTAGAAAGATCAGCACTTTTCATTTTCATTACTGAAAATTCTGTGTTCTATATAAGTTAGAATGTTTCCTGAAATGCCCCTTATAAGAGGTTAAATTAAAGAAATTGCTAATAAGGGGGGTGGTTGGTGGCGGGGAGGGTGGGTCTTTACCAGAGGTACGAGGACGTCATTCAGGCGTCTGATTAAAAAACTTCTGTTACTGGGAGGATGGCCCTTTTATAAGAGCGGAGGTGTATTTCAGAGAGCAATGTCTGTGAAACGTAAATAAGTAATAGAATCAAATGCATATCTCATATTACTCGTTACGAGAATCACTGGTATGAGCGCGCGCGCTTTGACGATAGGTTTTTTAAGTCGATTTATCCATTGGCTGATACAACAGAAGAGTATATAGATTTGAACCCATTTTTTTTCCACGTTCCCGCGGTATTTAACGAAGCCAGTACAGCTGATCAGCCAGAGGATGGTATAGCGAAGTGGTTTCTGTTCAGTCTATGCGGCGCTTTGGAAATTAGAATAATAAAGACTTTCGCGTCAAGTCAATACTATATTGCGGAGTGAGATCACGTGACTTGACAACTTTCTTGACCGGCCTCGAGGTAAATAAGCGCATCCGAGTGATTTGACAAGCAGCTTTTTTGTGAAAGAAAAGGATTTCCGCTGTTGCATCAATATGCACTCCTATGTGATATCGAAAATGTAAAATAATAATTATTATTTTTCGAAGACGCGCGACTGGTGAAGGACCGGCGCGAAATATTATTCGTTGCCTAGGTGATACATCTGACGTGCCAACTTCAGTCTAAAAACAAAGAAAGTCTCGATTTGCGGCGGTCCTTGGCGAGCTATACAAAAAGACGATTGGATAGATTGAAATCTAGCAACAGAATAAAATTGGTAATTTAAAGATTTAATTTATAAATTACTCCACTTGCAATTAATATAGTCCCAAAATGTTAATGTTGATTTTATAGTTTGATTTCAAAGTATGAATCATGACTAACTTCAGGGAGGATGTTGTAAGTACACTTAGTAGTACACAAATTATAAAAATGAAATTATAGTTGCTTTCATTAATTTCTGAAGAAAAACATCTAAGCGACGTTCTTCTTTCAGCGCAGTTGTATGAATTATTTTTTTAGTTTCCATAATTTAGGTACTTTTTTAATATTTTCGTAGTTCTCTATTAGTCTTCAGTTTCTTATAATTATAAGATTTTTCCATAGAAACGCTCAGCGCCAATGTCCGCACGCCAGCGCTGCTAACGCTTGGTGTTCTCGGGCTAACAATCTAAAACTATCGTGTTTAAATCAAGTATCGCGACACATACAGCCAGATTACATTAGAGAAAATATCAATTTTGGAGGAAATCGCTGAACGGTTTACGCGTGACGTTGTTTTCACAGCAGGATAGATAAAGAGAAGTATTAGGCAATCAGTTGCGATTTTTCGTATCGAAGACCACAAAATAATGGATTCATGCTTAAACCAACTGATAGAAGGATTTTTTTCCCTATGTTTAGTGTAACTAGATTAATCCTATTTTCAGTTACGAAAGAGTTTTTCTGTGCTGAAGTTGCAGCTTTGTTTCCGCAGGCATTACGTAATCTTTCCTCTTCTTTGAAAAGTTACCTTCTTAAGGGAGAAAATAAATGTGAGTATTCCATAAAAACGCGGCAATCGGGACTGTTTCCGGTAGTGAAATAAAAATCTAAAATTACGGGGGACGTCAGGGAAGTACACCTAAAAATTGCGTTCCATTCAAAACGGTATGATTTGGTCACCGTAGGTTAATACAAGAAATATAGGAACACAAATTTAGGAACTGCAAATTGGAACCGGGCTGAAGATGGCTTAAGACATCAACTGATGTATTGGCATGCCTCTTACCGGCAAGGTCCAAGGGCTTCGAGTGCCGGAGGTTGCAGGAGTTTGACACGAACGTAGAGCGCTAGGTCGAATGCAGCCCGCCGTTCTAAATAGAAATCTAGCAGCTGCGCTTATCGCTAATTTGAATGGTATTGCGCAGCTGTTGAGGATATAGTCGGAAGCCGACGTGTAGATCCGGCGGCACGATTCGTTTCGTCGCCATCAGCGGGAAGAATCCCCACCTCCCAATAGGTAAAAATCGACCTACACACTTCAAATGGGAGATGGGAAAATTGTGTAAATGTAAACGTAAAAAATGTACATAAATATGAATGGGAAAACAGTAAGAATATGTAATAAATTATGTCAATCCGCTTATATTGTAATATTTATATTCACTAATTATAAAACACACTTAGTTAAATACAAAATTAAATTATAAAAAAATTTCGAAAAAAAATTTGAGTTCGGATAAGTAGAAGAGATAAAAAATATGTAATACAAAAAAAAATCCTGGTCTCTACTTATCCATATAGTAGTTGACGCCGCCCAAACACGAAAATAATTAATGATAGCAAGTTGATTTTGCCTTTTACAACGTGGTTCGCCTAGCGCGCCCGTGGCTTTTGTGGGTTTCCGTGGCCTGAGTGGCACGAGCGAGCGGCGCGGACAGGTCGCTGCAGCCGCGCAGCGGGACAGAGATATCGGCAAACAGCGGCCAGCGAGGTCATCGGGTGCGAAGGGGCGCGACCGCTCGACCCTCGACCCTCGGCGCCGCACCTTGCAGCGGGAAGACGCCTCGCCGCCCCCTGCACATCAACACCAGCAGCCAGTGGAGCCAGGCCACTCCTTTGGCTGCCGTCATAAAGTGGGGCAGGTTTTCCTGTTCACATACGTTTCTTCTATCTTCGCTTCTGTCTTCTGTCATCTTCTTTTCCTCCTCATCTTCTTCTACTACCTTATTATTATTATTTATTATTACATTTTTATTATTAATGATTGGACGATGTTACGATGTTGATTCTTCAGGATGATCTTTTCAGCTGTATCCCTGATTAGCAAGGTTGTTAGGCCTTGGAAGTGCTGAATTATGAAATGATAGGATGATGATGATGAGGCGGAGGGACAGATCGCAAACATGTCGTACGACCATCTCTACGCTGGACTCGAACCTGCAGCCTCCTCGGGGCACACAATGGCTTATTATATTATTATTATTATTATTATTATTATTATTATTATTATCATATTATATATTATTATTATTATTATTATTATTATTATTATTATTCCACTTTCTCATCATCTTCTCATATACTTCATCAGGATTTCTTCACTCTTTTGTGGATCTCTTTATTTAAAGATCTATTTGGTAATCCTAAAATTCAGAACTGTTAAGCTCGTTTCAGCCAATATGGCACAATCAAATAAAATAATTTGGGGTATTTAGTATTATTAATAATGGATCCTTGACTATGACAGTTTGACGGACATTGTTTCTATGAATTGTTTTTTCCTACAGTCAATGCCGCTTATAATATTTTCGTCGTTATAATAGATATTTGTTTTAAATACGTCTCCCTCTTTTTGACGCGGCCATAATACACGTCATTTCGTACCGCGTCGTGTAAGTATGTAATTCTGGTTATTAATTTCATAAGTTTACTGTAAGCCGCTCGCGTTTTCTCGACGCCTACTTTATCGCTTCTGAAACTCCTATTACCTTTCTTTTTGCAACCGGCTTCGCTTTTTTCGAGCATGCCTTGCAACACTCTGCAGATACATCTGCCGCCTCTGCTGAAATTAAGCTGGTGCGGTGATGGTGAGTACGTGCATGCTCGCCACATGTCTCCCTTAACCTCAAGGCGCGGAATAAACAAATAAGAGAACAGGGGGCAGCCGGGGGACTTCACTAGCCGGCAAATGTCGGATTTAATCCGCCCCTAAAAATGCCCAAACTACTTGATATCGACTAATATTTGAATAATATTTTCTAGAGTAAGTTGAGGCTTTCATCAGCAATGTGTTGTGACAAATGGTCAGCTCGCTTTCATCCTATATGTTTCTTAAGAGCCGCTTCAGTCGAGAGTGTTCGGCCGGCGAGTTTTCCTCCGAATTCCAGCCGCTGCGGTGCCGTGGCCGCCGCACAAGACAGATTGGGCGTCAACTGCCTCCGAGAACCAGTCAGCAAGTCAGCGCCCCCCACCCACGCCCACCCCCACCCCTCCGCCTTCACGGCCTCACGAAACTTACACTCTGCGAGGTTCCTTACAACTCGCAGATATAGACACCTTCATTACGAAATTAACGATCCTGTAAAGTGGTAGTTTTGTCAATGGATGATTATTTTATGGTCCTCCATTTCCTTGATTAGTAGTGGATTTTCAGTCGATTGCGCTGCTGTTTCTAAAGGCGAAATCTTGCAAGGGAAAACCGGTTAGAAATAATAAAAGTGTGTAATTCTAATTGCTTTTGTAATTATTTTGCGCAAGTTCTTCGACCGAATTGTTCTTCTTCTACGAGTATTAAGATCGTTTTCTCCCTCAATATAAGAGAAAGTCCCTTAAGTCTTTGCGTTAAAATGTTTTGTTGCATATTTTATTACGGTTTCCAGCGCAAAAAAAATGTTGAAAAAGCAAGAGAAGGCGAAATTGGAAAAATGCTGTATGAAGCACAAACGTGAAAAAAAATTGTTTTCCAAATTAATAAATACCTATGAATAAGAACGACAGGAAAATAAAAAAATTCAACATGGAAGAGACAGAATTTCTACCCTATTCAGTGCTTAAATACCATCACCGGTTTAAAGCAAATGCACATTTAACTACGTGCGTCTTTTACCACAAATTGTGTAACACGGGAAGTATCGTCCGCCGTCATGCGAAGAAAGAAACCTTGCACATCCCCTCGTGCACAGCAATCAGTGCGCGCCGGATGCACAGCAGCTGTCCAGAAGCCCCTCCACACGCCACCCCTTCCCAACCCCTAAGACTACTGGTAGCGCCCCCTCCGCCTCCTGCTCTGCCTTCCACGACGCCCCACGACAACCAACTACAACACCCCAAGTCCATTGTGCTTCCGCCTCGTTACGCATTACCTACCCAGTGACTATCGAAACTTAAAAATCATCTCTGGTGCACAACTTACTCCTATACGTTTATTCGTCATTAGGGTAAACTATCTAATAAATTGTCATATTATTGTGTGTATGAAATAGCATTGAACTTTGTAAACTTAAAACTTTTTAAATTAAATAAAACGTGCACTACTTTCGTGTGATTAAGAATATTTGTCTTCTTTCCCGACGTCGTTTCCATCACTAATGGTGCTTTTCTTGCCGTCAGTAATAGTCTATTACCTCCTGTACGTAAATATATTTTACACAAAGCTGACAAAAACTCATACATGTCAACGGTAATTACGTTGAACTAGATAGTGTAATGGTGGCATGAGAAGTGGAATATGAAGAAAAGGGCTAGAAAGTGGGAAATAAAAGGAGGATGATTGTAGAGAGTAATGCGGAGTAGAAGGAACAACGAAGAAGTATAGGAAAAATAAGAAAGAAGAAAGAGTATAGATGTGCACAGTGTAAAACAAGAAAGAGGCGGATTCAACTAGGTTTGTGGACACCTTTTCCATGAGATTTACTTACACAGACATTTTAGTAGCGTATAAATAAGACATACAACAAAGAGAATGGCATTTTAACTAGACATAAAATAATTCATACAATAGAGTTAAGTGGAACCTTTCACAAGGGTTTGTTCACGTGGCTTAGAAAGCCTCTTCGCCAAGTGCCAATAACTACAATTTCCCAAATCGAGAGGACAAAAACGAGAACATCAAGGCTTCAGCATATTTATAGAAATAAAATGATTTATTACGTACGACAGAGTATGCATGCCCTCTTCCCTCACCCCCCTTACGCACGTTTAAGAGAAAGAGTAAAAGGGAAGAAAGAGTACAAGACAGTGCTAGAGAAGATGAAGCAGAGGAAGTTGCTGAAGATGAAGAAGATGACGATGAAGAAGAGCAAGAAGAAGAGGAGGAAGAAGAAGAGGAAGAAGAGGAAGAAGAAGAAGAAGAGGAAAAAGAAGAAGAAGAAGAAGAGGAAGAAGAAGAAGAGGAAGAAGAAGAAGAGGAAAAAGAAGAGGAAGAAGAAGAGGAAGAAGAAGAAAGAAAGGAAAGAGAAAAGGGAGAAGAAGAGGAAGATGAAGAACAGGAACATGAAGAAGCAAGCCACACCGTGAAGACAGCCGCTTGTTAATATCCCCCCCACACACACACACACACAAACCACAAGGGCAGATGGAGATTCAAACGGTGGCGTTCAAGAGGTCAAAGACGACCAGCCAAACCTCGCCTTCCCCTTCCCCCCCCCCACAGCGTTGCGTCGCGCCAGTGATTTCCTCGGCGGCGGCGGGGGCACAGGTGTCGGGGCCGCGGGGGTACGCAAGCATGTTTCCTCCGCACCTGCGCTCCGCTCCGCGTGGAGACGCCCCCGCGCGTCCGAAACGCCTTGCAAGACGGCGGCGGCATGGGGGGCGGGGCGCGGCGCTGCGTATCGCCGCTTTCGTTAACGGATCTGATTCCGCTCGCAGCTGCTTCCGGCGCGCCGCCGCCCTGCTTCCGCCGCCGCGACGCCTTCGCCATCCTCCAGTTGCGCCGACGCCTCCGCTCGCCTCCGCGCACTTCCCCGAAACGCACGTGGCTCCCGCTGCGATGCGGAGGTTCTGGGCTTTGGGGGGAGTTTGGGCACGAGGCCTAGCGTACTGCTAATGACCGCACTTTTGAACCTTTGCGCCTTCGCCATCTCCAGCGAGAGCGGAACCCGCTATTCAGCCGGATTTAGAGGGCGACTTGCTATATCGTATGCTAATCGATCACTCGGTCATGTTATATCGGATTTGTTCCCAACTCAATAGTCTCAAAGTGTATGAGAACTGAATATTGACATGATCTTACTGGATTCAACAGAATGGGTGCAACGGTTAGCAAGGGGGTATCGCTCAACAAGGAACCTCATCGATATTCCGACTATCGAGATGCTTATACCTCATGACATTTCATCTTCACTGGTGAAACGGTTAGTGTGTAGGACTAACCATTGGATTCCTAACTGAGAGTTCTGGTAAAAATTACAAATCACACTCTACTGGATAAGGAAAGAAACAGAAACATCAGGGAAGCGTGCAAAGTTAAGCCCATTAAGAAAAAAGGAGTAACAGACCGAAGAAAAGAATGGAACGATCATGTTGAGAGAATGGAGGAGAACGGAATCATGACGATTGTTAGAGACGAGAGGCTAAGGGGAAGAGAATCGGCAGACCAAGGAGAAGATGGAAAGACTCGTTTTAATTCTTGGAAAGGAACAAGTCTTAGACTTTTTAAAAGGTTGAAGAAAGCCATGGACTTTTGGGCTTGGACCATGGACCATGGACCATGGTGGAAGCCATGGACTTTTAGGGACGAAAAGTATTCTTCCTTCGGAAAGGAAGTTAATTAGACAGTCCCATGTTGTAGATTAAATGAATGAAAAATATCCTCAATCCTAAAAGAAGCCTCAAAATTCCAATCGCCTGTTTCGTCGCAGAATGTTACCTCTTTTCTCTGCCAGACGGTGAAAGGAGCGTAGCGTCATTTGCGTTCCCAGGCGGAAGAGCAGGCCTGATGGTCAGAGCAAAATAAGGCACAATTGAATTGAATTAAACGATCGTTTCCGTGGTTTTCTCCGGCCAATTCCAGGTGAACGCTGGGTAGATCGGACCTTAAAAAACGCGGCACGATTTTTTACTAGGCTGTTCGGGTGACGCAGAATGGCGACCGAAACGTCGGCACCTTCGCCATAGACGCGGCGTCACCCGAACAGCGTAGTAAATACTGACTCCGGCCGCGGAAGCCTACTCTCTCATTTAACGTGTCACGAGCCACGCGAGATCCTTCGATCCCCATCCCTCCATCGACTCCCGAGAATGAAGCGAACGCCTTGCACACGGGGCTCACCCTTCGTCTACTCCGAGTCCGCCCTAGCGTGCCGTCTCTCTTTGTAAATGTTTGTGTACGTGTGTGTGATTGATATTGAGAGGGGGAGGATAGTAGAAGTGATAGAGAGAGGGATAGACATCGTCAGATGCGCAGATGATATGAGGAGTTGATGACAATATTTTGCAAAGCATAACTCTTGAGAAGTTGTACTCGTTTTTGATATGTCAAAAAGTATATTTTGAGAAAATACCAATTTTAATTAATGCGTATCTTTCATATTAATTATTCGAAATAAAAATGATTTCACTTCTCCGAAAACACAGGACATAATTGGACAGTTCGAAATTGGGGTGTCAAGGTCTACATGAAAAATGTCTAACTGTATTAAAGTTAAAAGAAAAACTGTCTAATAAAAATTGTGGTCTACGGCTATGTTAAGTCTCATGAAGAAACGTTAACAGCTACAATGTCTACCAACAAAACTGTCTACTAACAAAAAAGTCTATCAGCTTAATGTCTACTTGCTAAAAGTCTAACAGAAACGTTGAGAAAACGTTGACGGTGAAACTTGAGGTTCGACAGCTCATGAGGCAGCCCTTTGTATCTCTTAATGATGTTGAAGTCTTCGAGTATTTGTACGAAGCATATGTGACGGTGTCACAGCCAACGTTATGGAAATTACATACATCAAGGCTGTGCCTAGAAGAGGAAGGCGACAAGCAATACCTCCACGTTCCCGTCTGATACGGAATGTGTGTGACATGATGTTAAACGGGTTTGAGAGGACCATAAATAGCATTGAAGAATGGCATAGGAAATTACAAAAACTTATCGTGACTCTTGAAAACATTTGGAAATTTCTAGACTATATCAAGCGCGATCAGAGAGAATCCAAGAACCTTATTACACCACTTCTACCGGGACAGTTAAGAGTAAAAAATCCAATTAAAAAATCGAATCGTGTCAATATGGAGGAATGGTATGTATATAATGTAATGGTAAATAATGGTATCGCGCTATGCAGTCTATAGACAGCGAAATTAAATACTCATCTTCTTGAGAGGATGAATTTATCGCCTAAAATTGCAAGCAGATAAAGTAGAAGAATCTGATGTATGATGTTAATGAAACTCGGTCCTATTCATGTACGAGTACTGCATCTATTTTGTAAATTCGTTTTTCGTGTTAATCATACAGTTATAATTACACGTACTAACAGGTCCAACAAACTTTCATACGTAGATCCTTTCTCTCTCTCTCTCTCTCTCTCTCTCTCTCTCTCTCTCTCTCTTTCTCTTTTCTATTTTATATATAGATATATATTATATATATATATAATATGACATACATGCAACGTACAATTTTTTCAACCTATGCACCATTGCCGGTATGCATTACTGCAGGTAGAGGTTTATTATTATTATTATGTTTATTATTATTATTATATTATTCATTATTATTATTATATATTAATATTATTAATATAATTCCATTATTATTAAATTATTAGTAATTGACGAAGTTATAGATGATCTTAAGTTATTAAGGTTAATAAATATGATGCATCATTCCTACAATTATTTTTAGTTCTTTGATCTTTAAGAATAACAAATACAAACGTAGGTTGCGCAGGGCCGTTTGTTTTGTAGTTGCCATTTTCTTACACCACTAATCCGATGGTAATTATTGCTTCATGGTGTAGCCTTCTAAGAGTTCAGTAACTAATTCCGGCGAGTCTTATTATGAAAGCACGAACTATTTAGAGTTAAAGATTGTGGTCCAGATAATCAGTAAAGAGTCTTCACTTATTGATTTAAAAGATGGCATGCGAGTACATATTTTCTGAAAATAATCGAGTATGCAAACGTTCAGTATTTTTGGGTAACTGAACTCTTTATTAGCATATGAAGGAACGACTGTTTTCTTATATTTTTCAAACTTTTCCTAGACCAAGTTCATTTTTAATATAAGCGGGGTATTTTACATCCTTTTAATAGACATATTACGAGGTTAGTGTGGTGCTCCTCAACCTCATTCATTAAGCAAGAGCAAAATATCGCAAATTCATTAATGGGGTATGAAAAAACGAAGTTTAAACGGACGATTATCTAATAAAGGGAAGCCAAAGAAACGATAATGTATTACTTCCAAGAAATCGGCATTTTCTACGGGAAGACGAATGAATTATCGCCTAATAGCGAAATAAAACATCCTGAGACAACTAACTCTTTCAATGGAGAGTTCGGATGCAGATGTTCCGTCACGTTAGTGCTGTAGGCGGTCGGTTCACGGCGCCAGCTTCCTCAGCATCATCTCCGCCCCCGCCCCCGTCGCGCTCCGCTCCGCTCTCCGCCGCGGCCGTGTAGCCACACCTCACAAGAGACGTAATCAACTCCAAGCTCTGCTGCCCGGCACTGCTATCGCTCTAGTCCCTTGATCATCCAGCTCCTCTTCCCCCTTTCACAATTCCTCGGTTGCCACAGCTGCCCGCAGCCCGCCCCGTCGCAGCCCGATCTGCTACGCAGATTTGCCCCCGTGTCTGCCCCGCACCCCTTCCACCCGTCGACCGCCTCGCCCCCCTTCTCGCCCATGAGTCTGTACCATTACTCGATATCCACATCTTGCTCCACCCAGGCCAGCTACAGCACGCTCTCATTTAAAGGAGCTCGCGCTCACTATCAGCTGCTTATAATCCCTAGCCGATTTTGCTCCTTCACCTACCTGGCCACTTCAGCTCGCTGCCCGCGTCGCCACAGGCCTTCTGCTCCGCAGCAGAAAGCCACCGCCCCGCGAGCTCCGTCCGATGGAACCACCTCACTCGTCACCTCATGCCACTCGCCAAACGCCGCCCGCCACAGCCTGTGCCATCCGCCTTCAGCGAACCCGCCCCACGAGGCCCTTCTGTGGATCACACCGCACCTTCGCTAACCTCTGCACGCCCTGCGTTTCCGTTCCCGCCCCGGCTCCCACCTCGACACCCTCCCCCATTGCCATCACAGACCTGCCACACGCTCGGTCCCTCGCATTGCCGCGCCTCGGTTCCCTCGGTCTTGACCTTCGCCTCATCCCCGCATGCGCATCGCGCTGCCCTTGCCTCGGTTCGCCTCGACTTCCGCTCGTCCCCCCCATCCCGATAGCGCTTCCGCTTGACACCTCCTCCAACATCCGCCATTGATCTGCTCGGCCCCCCGTGTCGTCTCCATGCATGGACAGCGGCTATCCCCGCCATCGCATTGCTGCCCGATGCGCCTCGACCAGCCCACCCCATTGCCAATGCCTGCGCCGCCCTGCTTCGTCCCGCCTATCCGACCATTGCCGCCGCCCCCGCCCACGCCACCGTTTCTCTAGCGCATTCCAATTGCTCCTGCCATCGCTGTCGCCCCCCGCCTCCGACGATTCGGCATATTTCACACGCGCGCGCCCTCCCGTTTCGCGTGGCGCGCCAGATGCGCTTTGGCATAGCGCAAAGGAGGCGTCCGCCGTTCTTATTGGCGGTGCACATGTCGGGCGCTTTGCTCGGCGGCGCCCAAACCGCTCAGCGCCTGCCCGCCGGAGCATCCCCCGCACCAGCGCCACCTGCCGTCCCGCCGACTCCCGCATCTCGCGCTCCGCCTGGTTCACTGCTCGCCGACACGACACGGTCGGAGGGGCGGCCAATTCGCGGCGTACTCCGGAGAGATTTGCCGACACTGCCCACTGCCCGGCTTTCTTCCGTTCGATTCGAGCGC